>JAJPUD010011814.1:0-14666 GCA_023553655.1 Myrmecobius fasciatus
GCTTCATTTATATTTTAATGTTTAATACTAGGAAATATGGCTAAAATCTGAGCCACCACATCTGGAATTTAGGCTTTCTTTGTTTTCAACACAAATATAATAGCAGCCAAAGCACATTGATGCCAGGATGTGGATGAGTCTGTGACCTCAGAATTGTTATTGATATATGAGTAAGCATTTAAAAAATCTCCTAAAAATAATTCTTTTATTTTTGGGGGCAGGGAGAGGAAACTAATGAGATACCTCCTTAACTCATATAAGTCACTAGCTCTCTGGAGAGATGCTGTTTCTTTATTCAATCCATACCAATCAAATCCAACAATATGTGAAAGAAATTGAGTTAGCTATTAGTCATCAACAGCACACATGAAACATCTACACTTAAAAGCTTTAAATTTTAGGGCAGAGAAGTCTCCTTGATTTGTAACACTAGACATTTATTTAAATTCTTATTTTATCTCATCCTTATACCAAATCTTGCCCTTTCCATCATAAATATATATATATATAATGCCAATCCCATTCCTTTTTTAACCATTAATATATTTTTCTGGTTAAACATATATATTAACTTGGGGCAGCTAGGTGGCACAGTGGATAGAGCACCAGCCCTGAAGTCAGGAGGACCTGAGTTCAAATCTGGTCTCAGACACTTAACATTTCCTAGCTGTGTGACCCTGGGCAAGTCACTTAACCCCAATTGCCTTAGCAAAAAGCAAAAAAAAAAAACATATATATTAACTTTTTAAAATACACATTTGTTTATTAATTATGTTGGGAGAAAAATCAGAACAAAAGGGAAAAAACGAGAGGAAAAAAACAGGAATAATTGAACATAGCATATGTTGATTTATATTCAATCTCCATAGTTATCTTTCTGGATACAGATGGTACTTTCTTCCAAAGGTTATTGGAATTGCCTTCTAGCACTGAATCACTGAGAAAAACAAAGTGTTTCATAGTTGCTCATCACAAAATCTTGCTGTTATTTTATACAATGTACTTCTGGTTCTTCTTGTTTCACTCAGCATTAGTTCATGTAAATCTTCCCATGTCTTTCTAAAATCAGCTTGTTCACCATTTTTATAGAACAACAATAGTCCATTACCATCATATAGCACAATTTAGTCAACCATTCCCCAACTGATGGGCATCTACTTCTTTTCTGATTCTCTGCTCCCACAAAAAGAGTTGCTAGAAACATTTTTGTACAAAAGGATCCTTTTCCCTTTTTGATTTCCTTGTGATATAGAACTAGTATTAGTATGAATGGGTAACAAGGTATGCACAGTTTGATAGCCCCAACTTATTCTCCAGAATTGTTGAATCATTTCACAACTCCACCAACAATGCATTCATGTCCCAGCTTTTTCATATCCCCTCCAAAATTTTTCATTATCTTTTCTTATCATCTTAGTCACTCTAAGAGAGAGAAATGGTATCCCAGAGTTGCTTTAATTTGCAAGTAATTTAGAACATTTTTACATGTGACTATAGATTACTTTAATTTTGCTATCTGAAAATTGTCTGATATCCTTTGACAACTTATAAATTGGAGAATGGCTTGTAATATCATAAATTTCATATGTCTTTATATATTTTTGGAAATGAGACCTTTATTAGGAACTGGCTGTAAACACTTCGGGGGCAGAGCCAAGATGGTGGAATGAAAATGTTACTCTCTTTGTCCTCCTCTGACCTTCTCTCAAATAAACAATAAAATAAGCCTCTGAACTGGTCTTTAAGTTAAAGAATCCAGAAATATTTGGACACTGCTTGCAGTTACCTTTGAAAACTTCATAACAGGTCTGTTTCACTTGGGCAGTGGGGTAAACAATTTGCTCGATGCAGTCTGGAATTGAGGGAAGAGAATTGGGTGGGACTCAGCTCAGTGTGGCAAAAACTCCAAACTCCAAACTTCAAACACCTGGGGTGTATCTGAGGCATTAGGGAAACTCTGCCCTGATTGGGGGCAGATATTCTGGTAGATTTGCCTTTTATAAGGATTAATTGGGCAAAGTCCTAGCCCAACCTGCCCAGCACCGGAAATTAATTAGCTGAATTACCCCAGGGAAAACTACCACAGCCACGGCTTCTCTAGCCTTAAACAGACCGCCACACAGTTTTAAAAAAATGAGTAAGAAGCAGAAGAAAGCTCTCACCACAGACAGCTTCTGTTGAGAGAAAGAAGGGCAGACTCCAGATCCTGAAGTTCCTGTAGACAAAGCAACTACAGAGGAAGCCATCAAGGGAGATAGAACCTGATTGCCTTTTCAAAAGGCCTTCCTCAAAGATTGCATAAAGAATCTCAAAAGAGAGCTGGATGACAAATGGGGTAATGAACTGAGATCAGTGCAAGAAGGATATAATGTCCTGCAAGAATATAATGCCCTGCAAAAGAGATATGAAAAAGAAATCAATTTATTGAAAAACAAAATTGGTGAAGTGGAAAAAGTATGCAATGAACAAATTGGCCACTTACAAAAGGAGCTAAAAAAGGTAATTGAAGAAAATAACAATTTAAAAATAAGAATTGAACAAATGCATGTGAATGATTCAATAATACTTCAAGAATCAGTCAAAAAAACCCCAAAAAATGAAAAAATAGAAGAAAATATGAAATATCTCCTAGGAAAAACAACTGACTTGGAAAACAGAGAACTTTATTTCTACTATGGGGATACTTAAAGTTTGGGGGTATAATTTGATATTACTTTGATAATATGAAAAAGAAAACCAGAGGGGGAGAGGCTATCATACTGGGGTAAAGAGGGAAAACGTGGTACATTACACATTTTCCCCTCAATCTCCTCCCCAACCCTAGATGGCAGGAAGTCCACTACATGTTAATTATGTTAAAATACTTGACAAGTCAAATATATGTATACATAATTCCACACTTATTGTTGTGCAAGAAAAATTGTATCTACAAGAAAAAAATCAGAGAAAGGAAACAATGCAATCAAACATCAATAGAGAGCATGAAAATGTTATGTTTTGGTCCAAATTTCCTATCCCTCTCTCTGGGTGTATATGGCTTTATTCACTGAACAATTGGAACTTGTTTGAGGTATTTCATTGTTGAAGAGAGCCATGTCCATCAGAATTGATCATCATGAAATATTGTTGTTGCTCTGTATAATGATCTCCTGGTTCTCCTCGCTTCACTCAGCATCAGTTCATGCAAGTCTCATGCAGTCTCTCCAGCAGTCTCTGAAATCATCCTGCTGGTCATTTCTTATAGAACAATAATATTCCATAACATTCATATACCATAATTTGTTCAGCCATTCTCCAATTGATGGGCATCCATTCAGTTTCCAGTTTCGAGACACTACAAAAAGGGCTGCCACAAACATTTTTGCACATGTGGGTCCCTTTCCCTCCTCTAAGATGTCTTTGGGATAGAAGACCAATAGAAACACTGCTGGGTCAAAGGGTATACACAGTTTGACAACTTTTTGAGCATAGCTCCAAATTGCTCTTCAGAATGGTTGGATCCATTCACAGTTCCACCAACAATGTATTAGTGTCCCAGCCTTCCCACATCCCCTCCAGCATTCATCATTATCTTTTCCTGTCCTTTTAGCCAATCTGACAGGTGTGTAGTGGTACCTCAGAGTTGTCTTAATTTGCATTTCTCTGATCAATAGTGATTTGGAGCAACTTTTCATATGACTAGAAATGGTTTTAATTTCATCATCTGAAAATTGTTTGTTCCTATCCCTTGACCATTTATCTATTGAAGAGTGGCTTGAATTCTTATAAATATGAGTCAATTCCTTATATATTTTAGAAATGAGGCCTTTATCAGAACCCCTAAATGTAAAGATGATTTCCCAATTTATTGCTTCCCTCTTAATCTTGTCTGCATTAGTTTTGTTTGTACAGAAACTCTTTAACTTAATATAGCCAAAATTATCTATCTGGTGTTCAATTAAGAGTTCCAGTTCTTTTTTGGACATAAATGTATTCCATCTCCACAAGTCTGAGAGGTACACTATTCTATGTTCCTCTAATTTGATTACAATATCACTCTTTATACCTAGATCATGAACGCATTTAGATCTCACCTTGGTATGTGGTGTTAGGTGTGGGTCAAGCCCTAATTTCTTCCTCACTAGTTTCAATTTGCCCAGCAATTTTTGCCAAATAAAGACTACTTATCCCCAAAGCTGGGGTCTTTGGGTTTATGAAACACTAAATTGTTAAAGTTATTGCCTAGATTGTCCTGATATCCTATCCTATGCCATTGATCGACTGCTCTATTTCTCAGCCAGTACCAAATGGTTTTGATGACCGCTGCTTTATAATATAGTTTTAGATCTGGTACAGCAAGACCACCTTCATCTGCTTTTTTTTTTCATTAATCCCCTTGAAATCCTTGACCTTTTGGTTTTCCAAATGAACTTTGCTACTATTTTTTTCTAGATCTGTAAAATAATTTCTTGGGAGTTTGATTGGTATGGCACTAAATAAGTAGATTAGTTTGGGTAGTAATGTTATTTTTATTATATTCACTCTGCCTACCCATGAGCACTTAATGTTTTTCCAATTGAGTAGGTATGATTTTATTTGTGTGGAAATTGTTTTGTAGTTTAGTTTGTACAGTTTCTGACTTTTCCTTAGCAGATAGATTCCCAAATATTTTTGCATATGTGAGTCCTCTTTCTTTCTTTAAGATCTCTTTGGTATAGGCCCACTAGAAGTACTGCTGGATCAAAGGGTATGCACAGTTTGATAGCTTTTTGGACATAGTTCCAAATTGCTCTCTAGAATGGTTAGATCAGTTCACAACTCCACCAAAAATGTATTAATGTCCCAGTTTTCCCACATCCCCTCCAACATTCATCAATAACTTTTTCTGTCATCTTAGCCAAGGGAGAAGTGTGTAGTGGTAACTCAGAGTTTTCTTAATTTTCATTTCTCTGATCAGTAGTGATTTAGAGTTACTTTTCATATGATTAGAAATGGTTTTAATTTCTTCTTCTGAATATTATCTGTTCATATCATTTGACCATTTGTCAATTGGAGAATGGTTTTAATTCTTATAAATTTGAGTCAATTATCTAAATATTTTAGAAATGAGGGCTTTATCAGAATGTTTGGGTATAAGATTTTTTCTAGTTTATTTCTTTCATTATAATTTTGTCTGCATTAGCTTTGTTTATACATAAACTTTTTAACTTAATATATTCAACATTATTTATTTTGTATTCAATAATGGTCTAGTTCTTCTTTGGCCACAAATTCCTTCCTTCTCCACAGATCTGAGAGATAGATTATTCTTTGTTCATCCAATTTACTTATAGTATCACTCTTTATGTCTAAATCATGAACCCATTTTGACCTTATCCTTGTATGGGGTCTTAGGTGTGGGTTCATGTCTTGTTTCTGCCATATTAATTTCCAATTTTTCCAGCAATCTTTATCAAATAGTGAGCTCTTACTTACAAAGAGCTATAAAACTCTGCATACCCCTTGACCCAGCAGTGCCATTACTGGATCTGGTTCCCAAGAAAATCATAAGGGAGACAAAAGGATCCATATGTGCAAGCATGTTTTTAGCAGCTCTTTTTGTGATAGTGAAGATTTGGAAAATGAGTAGATGACCATCAGTTAGGGAATGGCTGAATAAATTGTGAAATATGCTATATTATTGTTCTATAGAAAATGATGAACAAGATGAATTTCTAAAAGCATGGAAAGATCTCCATGAACTGATGCTAAGTAAAAGAAGCAGAAACAGGAATATATTGCATGCAATAATTGCAAGAATGTACATTGATGAAAGACTTGGTTCTTCTCAGTAGTTCAGTGATTCAAAATAATCCCAATAGACTTTGGACAAAAAATGCCAACTGCATCCACAAGAAAAACTGTGGAAATGGAATAATACATGTTATGTACACTTCTTTTTCTGTTTCTTAATCTCTCTAATGGTTTTTCCCTTTTGTTCTGATGTTTCTCTTCCAGCATAATTTGTAAAGCATTCTATATTAAAAATAAATAAATGAAAAATTAGATACTACTGAGTTTTTATCTCAGAAGTGGTGTCTTTGAGTTTAACAGACAGTAAATTTCTATAGTCATTGATTATTTGTCTAGTGAATATAATCTACTCCACTGATCAACTACTCTATTTCTTAGCTGGCATCAAATAGTTTTGATGACCATTGCATTATAATATAGTTTAAAGTCTGGTACAGCTAGTCCATCTTCATTTGCATTTTTTTCTTTAATTCCCTTGAAATTCTTGACTTTTATACTTCCAGATGAACTTCTACTGTTATTTTAAATGAAATTTCTCTGTCTCTTACTCCAGTGGTTTGTCAGAAATATACAGAAATGCTGATGATTTTTTGTGCATTTATTTTATATCCTGCCATTTTGCTAAAGCTGTTGATTTTTCCATTAGGTTTTTGGAAGATTTTCTAGAATTCTCTAATTATATCATCATATCATGTCCAGAAGTGCTAATTTTATCTCCTCTTTGCCTATTCAAATTCCTGTAATTTCTTTTTCTTTTCTTATTGCTAAATCTAACATTTCTAGTGCAATTTTAAATAATAATGGTGATAATGAGCATCCTTGTTTCACCAATCTTCTTCTTGGGAATATCTCCAGTTTCTTTCCATTACAAACAATTCTTTCTATTAGTTATAGATTGATACTGCTTATTATTTTAATGAAAGTTCCCTTTATCCCTATGCTCTTTAGTTCTTTTAATAGGAATGGTTGTTTTAGTTGTCAAAAGCTTTTTCTGCATTTATTGAGATTATCATATGATTTCTGTTTATTTTGTTAGTGATGTGGTTGATTGTTGAAATAGTTTTCCTGATATGAAGCAGCCCTGAATTCCTGGTGTAAGTCCCACTTGGGCATAGTGTATTATCTTGCTAATAAGTTACTTTTATCTCTTTGCTAACATTTTATTTAAATTTTTTGCATCAATATTCTTTTTTGAAGATTGCTCTGTGATTTTCTTTTTCTGTTTTGGCTCTTCCTAGTTTAGATATCAGTACTATATTTGTGTCACAGAAGGAATTTGGCAGAGCTCCTTCTTTGCCTATCTTTTTAAATAGTTTTCATGACATTGGAATTAATTGTTTTGTAAATATTTGGTAGAATTCACTTGTAATTCTATCAGACCCTAGATATGTTTTCCTAGGGAATTTGTTAATGGCTTTTCAATTTCTTTCTTTAAAAAATGGTACTATTTAAGTAATTTATTTCTTTTTATATTAATCTGTACAATTTATATTTTTATAAATATTCATTCATTTTGGTTAGATCATCAGACTTATCAACATACAATTTGGCAAAATAGCTTCTAATTTTTGCTCTCATTTCTTTTTCATTGGTGCTAAATTCACATTTTTCATTTTTGATGCTGGAATTTGGAGGTTTTTTTTTTTTTCGTTCCTTTTTCTAATGAAATTAACCATTTTGTTGTTTTTATTGTTGTTGTTGTTGTTTATAAAGCCAGCACTTAGAGTTTTATTAATTAGGACAGTAGTTTTCTTAATTTCAATTTTATTAACCTCTCCTTTGAGTTTCGCAATTTCTAATTCGGTATTTAATTTTAGTTTTTTTATTTCTTTTTTGTAGCTTTTTTAGTTGCATGCCCAATTCATTGACTTAATCTTTCTCTATTTTATTCATGTACATATTTGGAGATATAAAGTATCTTCTAAGATCTATTTGGCAGCATCCCATAAGCTTTGGTACGTTGTCTCATTCTTGTCATTCTTTTGGATAAAATTATGGATTCTTTCTGTGATTTGCTATTTGATCTATTCATTATTTCAAGTTAGATTATTTAATTTCCAATTGGTTTTAGTTTATCTTTCTCTTGTGCTTAATTGAATATAATTTTTATTGCATGGTGGTGTGAAAAAGAAGCATTTACTATTTCTGCATTTGTTTGTGAAGTTTGTTTTTTTTTTCCCTAATACGTGGTGAATTTTTGTGTAGGTTTAATGTACAGCTGAGAAAAAGTTATATTCCTTTCTTTTTTTTTTCAATTTTCCCTAGAGGTCTATAATATCTAGATTATCTGGAATTCTATTAACTTCCCTAGTTTCTTTCATGTTTGTTTTTTAATTAGATTTTTCTATTTCTGAGAGGGGAAGGTTGAGGTCCCCAACTAGTATGTTTTGCTCTCTGTTTCTTCCTGTAACTGCCTTAAAACCTTCTCTAGGAATTTGGTTGCTCTACCACTTGGTGCATATATAGTTAGCATTTTTATTATTTCATTGTTTATAATATCCTTTATCAAGATGTACTTTCCTCCCTTATCCCTTTTAATTAGATCTATTTTTACTTTTGTTTTATCTGAGATCAGAATTTCTATCCTTGCTTTTTTTACTTCAGCTGAAGGATAATAAATTTTGCTCCAGCCTTTTACCTTTACTCTATCTATCCATTTCAGGTGTATTTCTTGTAAACAACATATTCCAGGATTCTGTTTTTTAATCCACTCTGCTATTCTCTTACATTTTTGCTAGCATTCATTCCATTCATATTCATACTTATGATTATCAGTTCTGCATTTCTTCTGTGGATTTTGTTTTTGTTTTTTGTTTTTTTCATCTTACTTGGTGTTTTGAAATTCCCTGTCACTATAGTAGCTTTCTATGGTCAAAAATCTTTTCTATTTCTTGCTCATTTTTGTTTTTTTTCTTTTTATTTTTTGTTTTTTTTTTTTGTTGTTGTTGTTGTTTGTTTGTTTTTTACTTTTATGTTTGAAATATGTCCCTGAGGGAAAGAAAGCACGGTCCCAAGCTACCTGTGCAGCTCTGATCCTTATCTTTGTCTTTGCACGAGGTAGCTTTTTTTGCCCTTTTCAGAAAACAATCTGGTTTCCAAGAATTTACCTTCTAAGCTGGGAATGGAGGCTGCCACACTGGTTTGCTCTACTACTAAGCCAGGACAGAGGGTCTCATTTGCTGATCTGCTGTGATTAAGACTCTCTCCCAGACATTGCCAGACTGTCTGAGCTGAACTGAAAACCCCTTTTCACTCCAGTGAAACTGACCTTTCTTGAATTTTTTCTAATCTATCTCGAGCTGGAGAGTTAGTTAATTCCATCAAGTTCTGTTCAGAACTGGGTTTCCTGTGAGTTTTGAGGGCCCCATTTATTTTTTAATGATAGCTAGTACACTGGGTTTATATTCTCATTGAATTTTAATGTAGCTTTTTGCAACGGTTTCTGATTTAGTTCTCTGTCTCAAGTTTTTACTCCATTCCAACTAGGATTCACACCTTAGACCTCTGGGTTGTAATTGGTGAGTATTCACTTAATCTTCCCAGTAACGTGCTTAACAT
This sequence comes from Myrmecobius fasciatus, assembly GCA_023553655.1. Taxonomy (NCBI): domain Eukaryota; kingdom Metazoa; phylum Chordata; class Mammalia; order Dasyuromorphia; family Myrmecobiidae; genus Myrmecobius; species Myrmecobius fasciatus. Next base: position 9,331 of record JAJPUD010011814.1, read on the forward strand.
ATCATTTCTTCATCATTTGCATATCTCCCTCCCATGTCAAGTACACTACATTACAACCTTGTTGATTTTAATCCCCAACTTTTCAATACTAGTTTTTAGACCACAAATTATAATTACTATTCCTGAAAAGAACATGCCAATTAATTGTTTAAGACAATTCCTCTCTGATTTTCCTATCCATAATACTCCTTCTGGCTATAATTTTTATTTGTATTATTCAGTCTTTCAGTACTGTCTGCCTCTTCATGATTCCATACTCAATAGTTCACCATTCCACTGTCTCTCAAATTCAATCTAAGTTAATGTTCATCGTTTCCATAACTATCTATCTGATCCTCTGTCATCCCGTTTTTCTTTTGCCTTCAATCTTTTCCAACTTTAAGTGATTTTCCAATTACTTCTGTCTTCTCATTATGTGGTCAAAATATTGAAGCTTCACCTTCACTGCTTGACCTGCAGTGAGCAGCCTGATTTTTTTGAAGTATTGATTGATTTGACCATCTTTCTGGTGAAAGATCTCAAAATTCTTCTCCGGTACAATCTAAAAGTGGCAGTTCTATGGTGGTCAGTTTTTGTAGTACTTCAATTCTCATAGTCATACATCTTTATGTATGTGTATATATATATATACACACATATATATATATATATGTATATGTATATGTATATGTATATACATATATAACCTTCCACTACTAAATTAAAAGCTCTTTGATAATAGGGTTTGACATAAAGTACACTCTTAATAGTTGTGTATTTATTTATCAGAGAAATTTGTAAACATACATGTAAAAGAGAGAGAGAAAGACAGAGATGATAGATGAGCTGAACTTTGAAGAAAGGTAAAGTCCTAAGAAGCAGAGATGAGAAAGAAATGAATTCAAGGAATTTAGCATTCAAAAGCTTTCAAAAGATACTCTTTTTTTCTTCATTAACGTAACACTTGGGAACAAACACATATGCCCCTTGAATCTAGCAGTTGAAATTTCACCTTGATTGTGAAAGAAATCACAGAAAGTAAAGTATTAGAACTATAACTAATGAAGATGTTTTGTGAAAAACTAACACAATGAAAGCAAAGAACAAGCTGTAGGTTCTTTTATCCAATAGATTTTATAATATAAGAAATAGTCAAATCAATTCAATTAAATTGCATGTTTAATGCAAAATGATAGTGGGAGAAAAAATGATTGTAAAAGAAATTATAAAGTTTATTACATTTGATTTAGTACACCTCATTGACTTCATTTGGGAGGGGAGGTGTATAAGCATACAAAATGTATTGACCAGTTTTCCCATAAAGTTTAAATTTATTGAAAATGACAAAACTTTTAGCAGGGAATGATAATTGTGTTTTTTTTTCCTTAGAATTTTCTTAGTTTGGTGTCATGTTTCCCCCCCTTTTTACACTTTCCTCACCTTACTTCTCATTGCAATGTATCTGGGGGGAGAAGATTACCAAGGTAAAATTTTGTCCTAGAAATTTTCTCTTTATTGAAATAAAATCAAATTGTGGCTAAGGGACTCAGTTAAAAAACAAAGATTTGAGAAATTCTGTGGAGAATCTAGCATTTTCTCCTATATCTGGTGAATTTTCCTATGCAGATTTTTAATAAGAAAATTAAGATTTAACTACAATGAAACATTCCAATCATTCACTTATTTTTCTCATGTTTCTCATTTAGCTTCCCTAAAGAACCTCTAATTTATTTCTATAGTGATAATTATATGTTAATAAAACACTATGCCTATTATTAATGATATACTTAGTAGGGTTTTAAAAGGACATTGTCAAATAGCATGAATTTTTGAAGGAAGATAGCTTTGGCATATAATTTCTGATAAATTCAATGAAAACCAATAATTTAAAATTTTTAATTTTTAATTTTAGTTTTAAAAAAAGTTTTAAAATAATCAAATTTTGAATTAATAAATTGTTTTGGCAATCCCATTGACACTTTTCTATATTTATCCATCGGGATTCCCTGTTCCTTGATACATCAGAGATTCACCAAATACCAGAATTTTAAATGCCTTGTTTCATGATTATTTTTAGAACAACTAAGTTGACTTTTCTCTGATTTTTAACCTCATTTTCAGTCAATCATGGTCTTTAAAAAATATTAGGCAATAAATATGTGTTGATAAATATCCTAAAATTTTTTGTACATAATCTGAAGTCATGCTTCTGGCCAGGACACATTGACAATAAAAACAAAACAAAACAAAACAAAAACAAAGAAACAAACAAACAAAATTTTATCTCTTTTTTCTTTGCTTCTGACCACTGGCTACATTTCTCACTTCCTCCCTCTCCTCTATCATTCCTTTATCCCTCTCTTCCCTCATTGCCACCTTCCTTCTTCCTTCCTTCCTTCTTTTCTTCTTTCCTTCTTTCATTCCTTTGTTCGGTTTTCCTTTTCTTTCTCTCTTCTTTCTGTTCTCTCCTTCCTTCCTCCCTTCAAAAAATTTACATTTCAAATATTCTTCAGAGACATTTTTCATTCATATCTATTGTATGGATATAGTGAAAAGTAATCTAAATTATTTTGTAATATCTAGTTATTTTAACTGCCTTGCTACAATTTATGACAAAGCCAAAAATACAGCAATGTATTAAAGAAAAATATACTTAACATTATTATAATACTTGTTCCCTCAGACCCAACTAACAAGCATATTATCTTAGGTTCAAAGTTTGATGTTTAGCTTTTGGAGCCAAGTTAGTGGAGAGCACCTTTTCTCAAACCAACAGGAGATTAAGCTTCTAAACTGGTTTTGAAGTCAAAGAATCCACAAATATTTGGAGTACAACATATGTCTAGAAAAAGATACCTTGGAAGAACTTCATAACAGGTCTGTTTCAATTGGTCAGGGGACAGCCTGCCAAGCCCAGACCAAAGGAGACTGAGGGAGGAAGCCAGGGTGGGGAGTCAGAGCTTTGAAGCTTCCAAACACCTGTGAAGCTTCTGTCAGCCACTTAGACCACTCTGCCTTGGATGCAAGCAGGTAGTTTGGTAGATTTACCTTTTGTAAAAGACAAATTATAAACCATTGAGCCCCAGAAGAATGCCAGACCTAGCCACCATTACACAGCACTGGAAATCAATCAGCAGAACTGCCCCAGCGCAAATTAAAGCAGCTGTCACTCCTTTGCATTGAACAAAACTTAAGCATTAAAAAAAAAAAAAAAAACAAAAAAAAAAAAACCCTCTCATCATAGACAACTTTTACGTAGAGAGAGAGAACAGACCGCAAATCCTGAGGTTCCTAAAGACAAAGATACTCCAGAAGAAATCTCAAAGAGAAACATGATCTGGTCACCATTTCAAAAGGTTTTCTTCAAATATTGCATAAATGATCTTAAAAGAGAATTAGAAGAAAAATGAGGAAATTAAACGAGAAAATTTAAAGAAAGAATGGAAAAAGGATGCAATAAACAAAAAAAAAAAACTTCAGAACTATAATATGAAGGAAAAGATATTGTAAGCAGGCAGAAAGAAACAATTTAAATAGCAAGGAGCCACAATTAAGATTACCCAGAACCTAGCAGCTTTCACCTTAATGGATTGAAGGGCCTGGAATCTGAAATTACAAAAAGTAAAGGAATTTGAATTCCAGCCAAGAATAAACTATCAAGCTAAAATGTGCATTATCTTTCAGGGAAGAAGATTGATATTCAATGATACAGGTATATTTCACCTATTTCTAATGAAAAGAACAGAACTAAACAAAAGAATAGATGTTTACACAAAACTCAAGAAAATTATAAAAAGGTAAAAAAGGAAAGAACTCGAGAACTATATTTCTGTTATGGGTATACTTAGAGAATGTGGGTATAATTTGATTTTATTACAATAATATGGAAAAGAAGGTAGAACTAGAAAGTGGAACATACTGGAATAAGAGGGGAAAGGAAGTAAAATAAGGGAAATTACATCTCACAAAGAGGCAAAAAACCTATTATAATTTAGGGAAAGAAGGGAGGGGAATGAGGATTGTGTGAATCTTACTTTCATCATATTTGGCTCTAACAGAGAATATCAGACATATCTGGTATCACAAAGCAACTTGTCTCACCTCATAGGGAAGTAGGAGGAAAACGGGGAAAGAAAGAGAAAGATTAATAGAAGGAAAACAGAAGAATTAGGGAAAAAGTGTAAAAAAAATGGAGGGGCATTAAAGGGTGAGGACTGTTTGAGGGAGGTGGTCATGAAAAGCAAAATACTGGGGAGGAGGGAAGGGGAATAGAAAAGAGAAAATTACAACCTGGGGTAAATAAGATGGCAGGAAATACAAAATTAGTTATTTTAACTGTGAATGTGAATGGGATGAACTGCCCCATAAAACAGAATCAGATAGTAGACTGGATTAAAAGCCAGAATCTAACAATATGTTATTTACAAGAAACACATTGAAAGCATAGTGATACATACAGAGTGAAGGTAAAGGGTTGGAGCAGAATCGATTATGTTTCAAGTGAAGAAAAAAAAAAGCATGGGTATCCATCCTGATCTCAGATCAAGTAAAAGCAATGATAGATTTAATTAAAAGAAATAAGAGAGTATAGGAATAAATAGGCTTTTCCGTAAAATTATTAGTAGCATCTACTTAAAACCATCAGTAAGGATCATATGTAATGGAGACAAACTAGAACCATTCCCAATAAGATAAGGAGTGAAACAAGGTTGCCATCTGTCAGCATTACTATTTAATATATTAGAAATTTTAGCTTTGGCAGCAAGAGAAGAAAAAGAGATTAAAGGAATTAAAATAATGAGTGAACCAAATTATCACCGTTTGCAGTATGATATGAGGGTATACTTAGAGAACCCTACAGACAACTAAAAAACTCTTAGAAACAATTCACAACTTTAGCAAAATAAATCCACATAAATCATCAGCATTTTTATATATTACCAACAAAGTTCAGCAGCAAGAGATACAAAAAGAAATTCCATACAAAATAATTGTCAATATTATAAAATATTTGGGAATCCGCCAAGGAAAAGTCAGGAACTATTAACAACTAAACTACAAAACGCTTTCCACACAAATAAAGTCAGACCTAGTCAATTGGAAAAACATCAAGTGCTCATGAGTAGGCTGAATGAATATAATAAAAATGATAATACTACCCAAACTAATTTACTTATTTAGTGCCATACCAATCAAACTCCCAAGAAATTATTTTACAGATCTTGAAAAAATAGTAGTAAAGTTCATTTGGAAGAACAAGAGGTCAAGAATTTCAAGGGAATTAATGAAAAAAAAAGGCTGATTAAGGTGGCCTTGCTGTACCAGATCTAAAACTATATTATAAAGCAGCAGTCATC
>JAJPUD010011814.1:20490-35171 GCA_023553655.1 Myrmecobius fasciatus
GTTTTTTTTTTTTTTCTGAGCCAAGGAAGAAGAAAACATATAATACTATCTTCAACTTCAACTTGTAGGAACTCTTCAATCAAATTTCAACTGAATGCACAGTTGAGTATATTTAGAGTATATCAATAAACATCTTACTATGCATTATGCTTAGCAACACATAATTTACCTTAGGTTGCATGCACACCATAGGCTTCCAGCACTCACGTCATGTCGGCTTGTACTTGATTACTCCATTATGGAGCTGCTAATTTTGATTATATTTTTAAACTTTATTTCCATTTGGTTCAAGTTTCAAATACAATAATATAGTGGAACATGTACAGGACTGAGAAGAGACATGGGTTCTAATTCTGTGTGTGCGTGTGTGTGTGTGTGTGTGTGTGTGTGTATCTCCAACCATATATCCATGCAAATAGATAGATAATGTATATATAAATAAAATATTCATATGTATTAATATATACATTATCTATATATTTACATAGATGGATGGATAGATAGATAAATATCAGCCCCTAATATGGAATGTGTACAAATTGTACAAATCTTGTATAAAGCTTAACTTCTCTTGCCAAGAGTTTCTTCATCATAAAATGAAGAGATTTGTAAGTGGATTTTCCTTCCAGCCCTAATATTTTGTGATTCTCCTTGGATGTTTTTGAGGGTGTGTGTATGTGTATACATATTATGTATAATTATATGTTATCCTTACATTATATATCATATATAGTGCAACATGTGTTATACATATATTATACATATAATCTTATCTCTCTTCATACTAGGATGAAAGACTTGGAATAGAAGAGGAACTAAATCCTGAAATATATAATAGTGGGAAGGAGCTGCATATTCTTATAATATTGAGGATCTGAGTAAAAGAAATATGTAGTTGTAGCCCATATTTATATACGTTAGCTGCTACTGCCTTACCAATTTAAAAATATATACATATATAGGTGTGTGCATATGTTACATATGTGTGTATAGCAATTCTCCAGCATGATTTTGATTATTAGAAATGTTACCATTATTATTTGATTTTTGCATTTTTGTATGTAATTTTCTTATTTTAAAAAGGAAAATAGCATCACTTTGGGAAAGGTATAGAATAGTTTAATTAATGTTCTTTCACTATTTCAAATTGCTTTTAGAAAATAATGGGGAAAATGTCCATTTTCTTATGATTCTCCAGAGTAGAAAAAATATTTCTATTGTAAAGACCTAGAATTTGGGATTCCTTTCCCTAATGTTCACTAAACATCCCTAAAGAAGATAATTCATGCCTACTTTAGTGGTTTCCTCCTCTACAAAATCTTAAGCATTGTTAAGCTTAGCAGAATGGTGTCATTAGACCCCAAATCCTTCACAATATCAGGAACTGTTGCTGCCAAAACTTAAATGATTTGGATTTAATTCAGTAATTTATAGGCAGATAAATATATAGCTTGTCACACATCAGGAAGGATAAGCCAAGGGAAAATGATAATTTTCCTTTACATATATACATACATATGTATATATATATATACATATATATATATATATATATATATAGTATTTTTCATAAAAATAATTCCATTCTTATAGTATTAAATGAAAGTACCTACTTTAGACTACCAAAGTTGACCTGTATTTCATCCTTTTTTCTAGCATTAGAAAGTGAATCATATCTATTTTATGAGATGTGTTGGAAAAAAGACCAAGGAAAACTACTTTCATGATGCTTTGAAATAATTTTCTTTAGGGCCTTGTGAGATTGACAGCCAAGTAGCAGGGAAATAGCAATGTTCTTTATTTGAAATTAAATAGAATACCTTGAAATCTATGAAATTGTCAGGAGGCTTTCTGAAAAGACATTCTTATGCATGCAACTGCAGGTCTACCTGTTGTTTTAATTTGTCTCTCTAATAATTCCCAGGAGTTTCACTTGGTTTGTATGTTGGAATAAACAGAAATGAATCAGGCCACTGTCTTCTAATATTAATACAAGATATGCTTTGGTACATTATCCATTACCTACTCTCCTTCAAGGTTGCTTTGATTTCATTAACCTTCACAATACTCCCATTAAAAACAAATATATTCACTCTATCACTTGTACCTGATTTCTTTAAACAATAGAATTATGCAAGTTCTAGTGATTTAAGATTTGAACAATGTTGTGATTTGTAAGGGCTTTTACCCTTTTCAGTAAAAGGCAACAGAATAAAATAATATTGAAGTAGTTTATGTTTGTTCCATTCTGTCACAGGAAAAGGCTGATCAATTTTCCATTAAACCTTGATTTTCAGGGGTTTATAATGTGGCAGTAAAACCTCAATCTGTCTTGTTGAATTTTTTTCAACAAGGCAGTTTAGTTATATTTTTTTTCAATAAATCATTTTATTTTGGAAACTATCTGGTTCAATATATATAGATATATCTGCTTGTGCAAAATGCAATAACAACTCTCTTGTAATGTATGTTTTCTTTAAATTAAAGGGATGGAATTCTGTAGTCTAAAAGCTATTATTTTAGACATTATGCAAACTGAGGAATATATTAGAAAGCACATGCAGTCATATTTGTCAGGTATAATCTTGAAAAATTTTGTGTCAACTTTTATTTTTTTAAACTTTTATTCTAATGATAAGGAAAAGGTCTAAAGAGAGATTATTTTACTTATAAAAAGAAATAATAATTATTTTGAGTCTACATCTTTTTTCTCAAGTTAATTAGGTGTCAGTAGGGACATTTTCTGGCTTTTGTAAAAGGAGCAGGCTGGGCCTACATTTGTATATATAATGTTCTCTGTGAGTCCCGACAGGGCCATATGCTGTTAAATTAAAAGAATAAAACTCTAAAATTCATTTCAACTTGCATCAATCTACTATTGCTTCCTTGTATTTAATTGGGCTCAGTAGCATACACAGAATATGAAGGCATGAGCAGATCACTTATAAAGGAATTCAATAGAATTCCAGAGTTCCTTATGAATATCCAGAAAACAAGCCCCAATGAACATTGTTGCAAAACTCCAAAAGTATAATCTCAAGGAAAAAATACTGCAATTTGCCAGACAAAAGTAATGCAAATATCAAGGAACAGTAGTCAGAATTAACCAGGATCTACAACAAAGGATTGGAGGGCCTGGAATACGATATTGTAGAAGGCAAAGGACCTAGGGTTGCAACCAAGAATCAACTATTCAGCAAGATTCAGCATCATCTTTCAGGCTAGGAAATGGAGATTTAATGAAATAAGAGGCTTTCAATAATTTCTATCAAAAAAAGCAGAATTCAAAAGAAAATCTACAAACATAGGACTCAAGAGAACTATAAAAAGATAAATGGGGAATTCTCTCTCTCTCTCTCTTAATATATATATATATATATATATATACACACACACACACACACATATATATATAATATATATGCATATATAATATAAAAAGTAAATATATTTTATCTTTATTTTATATATTATGTCTGCATTTATATATATGTGTGTGTGTGTGTGCATGTATACACACACACAGAATTTAAAGCTTAAATTGTTTACATCTGTAGATGAGAAAACAATATTTGTAACTCTTGAAAACTGTATCTGACACTGGGGCAGACAGAGGGGGGCATCACATGGACTAAGGGTGTGGTTGTGAATGGATTATGATGTGATGACATCAAAGAAAAAAGGCTTAAGGAGTGGTAAAAGGTATATACTGGGAAAAGAGGAAAGGTAAGGTATAATGGGACAATTAGTTCACACCAAGGGGCTCAAAGGGAAGGAGAGGAACAATGTCTGAAGCTTCATCTCATCAGTTTTGGTTCTAAGTGGGAATAATTTAATCATTCAGTTGACTATAGAAATTCATTTAATCTTCTAAGAAAGTAGGAAGAGAAAGAGGAAAAGAAAATGGAGAGCCAGGATAGAAGCTAGGGCAGAAACACTAGGAAAACAGGTAAGACAACGGAGGAAAGGTTGATAGAAGATAAACTAATGAGTGGAGTGGATTAAAAATAACACTACTAAGGAAAAGAGGGAGGAGTGATAGAGGATAAAGTAGTGGGTAGGATGGGTAAAAAATATAGGACTAAAGACAGGATAGAAAGAGAGAATATATATGCATATATGTATATGTGTTTAGAAAGAGAGAGTAAAAAACAAAATAGGAACAGAAATGACAGAAAAAAGAATTTTAAAAAAAAATTGCCATGTGCCCACATATTGTGTGCCCAATGGAACATCAGGGAGGATTTGAAATAAATAATAATAATAAATTTCCATTTGAAGAAACCATAGATAATGATGGGCATTATATTCATGAGTGTCTATCTTTTCTTTGATTCCCTGTAGTATATTTTGTTTTCTGCTGTGCAATTTTTTACTTTATTCGTTTCCCCCCTTTTCATCCCAACAACCTCCCCCCAAGCAGGCAACAGTTAAACACAGATATATTTATGTATACATACATACATACACACAGGTACATATCTGCACTTTCACATGCATATAGCTATATACACATGTATCAATACACACATACTTACTTACCCATGTATGTATATATGTAAATGTATGTGTATATATAGTATATAAATATATATTATATCTATATATACATATATATGCACATGCATACATAGATATGCATCTAAAACAATATTGACACACATCAATTTTGTTTCTTGATTGAATCTTTAAGTTTTACTTTGACTGAACTTAACTATTTTTAAAATAAATTCTATTCCTGATCCTTGTTATTGTCTTTGTGTATATATCTTATTTCCTATTCTTGCTAATTCTTATACTGTAATTCTAGTCCTTAACTTATCTTGCTGTTACTTAACCTCCCCAATCCATAGATGTCTCCCTTATATTCTTCCCTCTTTGCCTCCATTTTTTACTCTTTTCCCATTAATATACACACCTTGTTCTACTGGTGTTAATCTGCACACTTTTCTTTATCTCACCTTATTCTATTCCTTCCTCCATATGTTTTAATACATTTTGGAGGGTGCTATCCTTTTCCTGGTGTATGTATGTATGTATGTATGTATGCATGCATGTGTACATACACATAAATATGCATATGCATAATATATATTTTTATATTTACAGATATATTAGTGTATGTGCATTGTTTGTGAATGTGTGCATATTCCCTATTTAACCCATTTCTGATATGAGATTTTCAGAACTATTAGCTCTTCTCCCCGATTTAATGTCTCTGCTTTAGTTCTTCCTCTCTGTCTCATTCATATAGCATAAGTAATATTTTTACTTTTCCCTGCAGTTTTGCTTTTTAGAGTCAGGCCATATTAAGTTTTATCCCAGTCTTTCTTTTGGACTGCCCATTTAATGATGTCAATCTTAAACATATGGTATACATTTCCACATATGAAACATAAACAATGTGTTCTTATTGAGACTCTTGAAATTAGTATTTAATGTTGACTCTTTTTTTAATTAAAGCTTTTTATTTACAGAAGATATGAGTAATTTTTCAGCACTGGCTTTTGCAAAACTTTCTGTTCGAAATTCTTTCTCCTTCCCCCAATCCCCTCCCCTAGATAGGAGATAGTTTATTATATGTTAAACATGTTGAAATATATGATAAATCCAATATATGTATACATATTCATACAGTTATCCTGCAGCACAAGAAAAATCGGATCTAGAAAGAGAAAAAAAAAACCTAAGAAGGAAAACAAAATGCAAGAAAACATCAACTCTGGCTCATATTCACATGCCACAGGTCTCTCTCTGGGTGTATATGGCTTTTTTCATCACTGAACAATAGGAACTGCTTTCTGCCATACTAGTTCACAATTTTCCCAGAAGTTTTAGTCAAATAGTGAATTCTTATCCCAAAAGCTGGGGTCTTTGCATTTGTCAAATACTAGATTGCTATATTCATTTGCTGTTTGTCCTGTGAACCTAACCTATTCCACTGATCAACAACTCTATTTCTTAGCCAGTACCAAATGGTTTTGATGGCCGCAGCTTTATAATATAGTTTTAGATCTGGCAGAGCTGGGCCACCTTCATCAGCACTTTTTTCATTAATTCCCTTGAAATTCTTGACTTTTTGTTCTTCCAGATGAACTTTGCTACTATTTTTTCTAGGTCTGTAAAATAATTTTGGTGAGTTTGGTATGATACTAAATAAGTAAATTAATTTAAGTAGTATTGTCATTTTTATTATATTCATTTGGCCTATCCATGAGCACTTGATTATTTTCAACTGATTAGGGCAAAAACTATTTGTGTAGAAAGTGTTTTTTAATTTAGTTCCTATAGTTCCTGACTTTCCCTTGACAGATAGATTCCCAAATATTTTATACTCTTGACAGTTATTTTGAATGGATTTTTTTTGTATCTCTTGCTGCTGAACTTTGTTGGCAATATATAAAAATGGTGATGCTTTATGTAGATTTATTTTGTATCCTGCAACTTTGCTAAAGTTGTGAATTGTTTCTATTAGTTTTTTAGTTGAGTCTCTAGGCTTCTCTAAGTATACCATCATATCATCTGCAAAGAGTGATAATTTGGTTTCCTCATGACCTATTCTAATCCCTTTAATCTCTTTTTCTTCTCTTATTGCAAAAGCTGCTATTTCTAACACAATATTGAAGAGTAATGGTGACAGTGGGCAGCCTTGTTTCATTCCTGATCTTATTGGGAATGGTTCTAGTTTTTCCCTATTACATATGATGCTTGCTGATGGTTTTAAATATCTGCTACTGATCATTTTAAGGAAACATCCATTTATTCCTATACTCTCTAGTATTTTAGTAAGAATGGATGTTGGGGGGCAGCTAGGTGGCACAGTGCATAGAGCACCAGCCCTGAAGTCAGGAGGACCTGAGTTCAAATCTGGTCTCAGACACGTAACAGCTGTGTGACCCTGGGCAAGTCACTTAACCCCAATTGCCTCAGCAAAAAAAAAAAAAAGAATGGCTTTTGGATTTTATGACCTTCTTTTTCTGCATCAATTGAGTTAATCATATGTGTATTTTCTTAATTTGGTTATTGATAAAGTCAATTATGCTAATAATTGTCCTAATATTGAACCATCCTTGAATTCCTGGTATAAATCTTACTTGTTTATGGTGTACAATCATGGGAATGATTTTCTGTAATTTTTTTGCCTAACATTTTATTTAACATTTTTGGATCAATATTCATTAGGAAAATTGGTCTATAATTTTCTTTCTCTGTTTTTGTCCTACCTGTTTTAGGTATCAGTATCATATTTGTGTCATAAAAGGAATTTGGTAGGAGTCCTTTGTTACCTATTTTTTCTAATAGTTTATATAGCATTGGAATTAATTGTTCTTTAAATGTTTGGTATAATTCACATGTGAATCCATGTGGTCCAAGGGATTTTTTTCTTAGGAAATGATTAATAGCTTGTTCTATTTCTTTTTCTAAAATAGGATTTTTTAGTTAATTTATTTCCTCTTCTGTTAATCTGTCAATATTTCATAGCTATTCCTCCATTTCACTTTGGTTATCAAGTTTGTTGGCATAAAGTTGAGCAAAATAATTCCTAATTATTGCCCTAATTTCCCCTTCATTGGTGGAAAGTGCTCCCTTTTAATTTTTAAGACTAACAATTTGATTTTCCTCTCCTTTTTCTAATCAAATCAACTAGAGACTTATCTATTTTGTTAGTTTTTTCATAAAACCAACTTCTAGTTTTATTTGTTAATTCAGTAGTTGTTTTTTTTTGTTTGTTTGTTTTGCTTTTTACTTTCAATTTTATTAATCTCTCCTTTTATTTTTAGGATTTCAAATTTGGTATTTGATTGGGGGTTTTTAATTTGTGCTTTTTCTAACTTTTTTTTTAGTTGCAAGCACAATTCATTGATTTCCTCTTTTTCTATTTTATGCAAGTAAGCTTCTAGAGATAAAATATTTCCCCTTAGTACTGTTTTGGCTGCATCCCACAAATTTTGGCATGTTGTCTCATTATTGTAATTCTCTTGGCTGAAATTAATAATAGCACATTTCTCTTAACTTTTCCTCTAGGAATTTCCATGCTATACCACTTGGTGCATATATGTTTAGTATTGATACTGCTTCATTATCTATGGTACACTTTGTAAGATATAGTTTCCTTCCTTATCTCTTTTAATTAGATCTATCTTTGCTTTTACATGACCTGAGATCAGGATGGCTACCTGTGCTTTTTTTGTTCACTTGAAACATAATATATTCTGCTCCAGGCCTTTACCTTTACTCTGTTTGTGCCATTATGCTTTAAATATGTTTCTTAAAAAAACAACATATTGTTGGATTCTGGCTTTTAATTCAGTCTGCTATCTGCTTCTGCTTTATGGGAGAGTTCATCTCATTCAGTCATAGTTAAAGTAACTAATTCTGTATTTCCTGCCATCTTCTTTATCCTAGCTTATCCTTTTCTCTTTCATATCCCCCTTTTCTCCTCCCCAGTATTTTGTTCTTGATGATCACTTCCCTCAAACAGTCCTCCCCCTTTAGTTCCCCTCCTGTTTTTTACACTTTTCCCCGAATTCTTCTGTTTTTCCTTCTATTAATCTTTCTATTTCTTTCCCCCCTTTTCCTCCTACTTCCATATAAGGTGAGACAAGTTGCTTTGTGATACAAAATATGTCTGATATTCTCTCTTAAATCCAAATCTGATGAGGGTGAGATTCATGCAATGCTTATCCCCTCCCTTCTTTTCCTCAATTATAATACATTTTCTTTGCCTCTTCATGATACATAATTTCCTTTATTTTATCTGCTTTTCCCTCTTCTTCTAGCATGATCCCTTTTTTACCTCTAATTTTTTTCATATTATCATAATAAAATCAAATTATACCCACATTCTCAAAATATGCCCATAACAGAAACATAGTTCTCAAAAGTTTGTTTCTTTTTCCTTTTTATATTCTTTTGCTTCTCTTGAGTTTTGTGTTCAGAGATCAATTTTTTTTTGTTCAGTTCTGATCTTTTCATTAGAAATAGGTAGCATTCACCTATATCATTGAATGTCCATCTTTTTTTCCTGAAACGTAATGCTCATTTTAGCTGGACAGCTTATTCTTGGCTGTAATCTCAGTTCCTTTGCTTTTCAGAATATCAGATATCAGGGCCTATATTCTTTAAGGTAGAAGCTACTAGGTCCTTGGTAATCTTAATTATGGCTCCTTGGTATTTAAAATATTTCTTTTTGGCTGCTTGCAATATTTTTTCGTTGGTGTGATAATTTTGAAATTTATCCATAATATTTCTTGGAGATTTAATTTTGGGGTCTCTTTCAAAAGGTGATTGGTGGATTCTTTCAATGGCTATTTTACCTTCTGATTCTAAAATATCAGGGCAGTTTTCTTTGATGATTTCCTGTAGATGATGTCTAGGTTCCTTTTTTTTTCAGCATGGCTTTCAGAAAGTTATATAATCCTTAGATTGTCTCTCCTAGGTTTATTTTCCAGGTCAATTGTTTTCCTAGGTTATATTTCATGTTTTCTTCTATTTTTTCATTTTTTGTTTTTGTTTGACTGATTCTTGATGTCTTATTGAGTCATTCACTTCCATTTGTTCAATTCTAATTTTAGTGTATTATTTTCTTCAGTCACCTTTTTAGCTCCTTTTGCAATTGGCCAATTAACTTTTTTGGTTCATTGCATTCTTTTTCCATTCTTTTTTGCAATGATCCTATTTCATTTCCTCATATTTATTGTAACTCTATTTTAGGATTCTTTATGCAATGTTCAAAGAAAGCCTTGTGAGATGGGGACCAGCTTGTGTCTCCCTTTGGGCATTTTTCTGGAGTTGCTTTACCTTTAGGGACCTCAGGATTTGAGGTCTGTTCTCTCTCTCCATAAAAGTTGTCTATGATGAGAGGGTTTTTTATGTTTTTTTTAATTTATTTTTAAGCCTTGAAGTCTGTTCAAGGCAAATGAGGGACATCTACTTTAATTTGCCCTGCAATAGTTCAGCTGATTGATTGATTTCAGGTGCTGGGCAGTTTTACTGATTGATTGATTGATTTCCAGTGCTGGGCAGTTCTGTTGATTGATTGATTGCTTTCTGGTGTTGGGTAATGGCAGCCATGTCTAGTGCTCTTCTATAGCGCAGGGGTTCGCAATCTACCCCCCACAAAAGGCAGATCTGCCAAACCGCCTGCTTACACTCAGGACAGATTGTCCCAAGAGGCCCACAGAAGTCTCCCAGGAGTGTGGAAACCACAAGGCTCCTACTCTCCACTCCTGCTCCCTACCCTGGTCTCCCTGTGCTGCTGTCTGGATTCAGCAGACCACCCAATTGAAACAGATCTCTTCTGAAGTTCTTCCAGAGTATCTTCTTCTAGAAATGTGTTGTACATCAAATATTTGTGGATTCTTTGACTTCAAAACCAGCTTAGAGGTTTAATCTGCTGTTGGTTTGAGGGAAGGTTAGAGAAGCTTACAAAGAGTTATGTCTGCTCTCTACCAACTTGGCTCCACCCCTGGAAGTCCCTTGATGTTGACAATTATATATTAAATTTTCTTTTGACTTCAGCTTTGTTTTAGACAAAATCCTGAAAATATATGAGTACATTGGATGTTCATTTAAAAAATTCATTATGATACTTCACTCTGCTATATAAATATTCTGATGCACAGGCCTAAGCCTTTTGATTATTGATGTATATTATTATAGGACTTGTTTCTGTAAAGCTATCATGTAGCTATTTAGCATTTACTATGTGCTAGGAACTGTGTGAAGACATTTTAGAATTATTAACTCACTTAATCCTTATATAAATTCTGATGGTAAGTGCTATTATTATCCTTATTAATAAATGAGGAACCTAAAATAAATACAGATTAAGTGATTTTTCTGGAGATACACAGATACAAAATATCCAAGGTCAGATATTAACTCAGATCTTCTTGAATTCAGACCCCTTGTGCCACCTAGATGCCCCCTTGTGACAAGTGGTATGATCAGGGTTAGATTCCATTTCTCCTTATTGCTCAATGAACTAGAAATCTAGAAAATTAGGTCCTAATCCTGATACTGCTATACTTACTAATCATGCAATCTTGGAAGAATCACTCAATCTTGGTAAGTCTCAGTGCCCCTATTTATAAAGAAGTCTATTGATAATATTTATAAATAATTATCTATAAATATCTAAATAGAATTATATCTATCCTGACTGTCTTTATTGCATAAGATAATACATTACCTACTAATTATTTCATGTTACCAATTTATAAATAAATAATCATTCACATTATCCCCCTGTATCTGCTTGACATAAATCCTGAAATAGGTAGAAGGGTTAGTTATAAACACCAGTTATTTAGTGGCATCAAATTCTAGACCATCAAAATAACTGGGCCATAGTGGTATTCTTAAACTAGGTTTATACAGATTTGACAGCACCTTCCTCTAAAATTTGGGCATATAAATTAAAATGACAACAACTATTGGGAATGGTTGTAATAAAAATTATAACAGGAAGGTAAAACACATATACATTAAAAGACCCATGTTTCAAAGACTCATAGTAAATATGATGTTTCAGTTTTGTGAATTTTATGAGCAATAATTACTATAGGGCTGAACTGGGGAAAATATCATTTTTATGTGGGATGCTCAAGGAAGGCATCATAAAAGTTGTCACTCAGTTAGTAAACAAACATTTCAAAAACACATGTGTCATTTACTCTGCTAAGTGCTGGAAGGTTTCCAAAGAAGTGGAATTTACATTAAATCTTGATGGAGGAATAGAAGAGAAGTGGATATTCCAAGTAGGAACAAAAGCAGTATGCCAAAGCTTTGCTTGGAAGTTAGCAGTGAAACAACTTGGCATATTTAAAAAAAAATTCTAATTTGGTAAGGCTATGAGGTAAGTTGAATTACAAATTCTAGATGGCAAGAGATGGGAATTTTTTAAAAGCAGATAAATTATATAATAATTGCAGATTTGAGATGGAATCCAGGCCAGGGTGGTCTGGGGAAGAAAGAGATGAGAAGCAGCAAGATGAGGAGTATATTGCCATAGTTCAGAAAATAAAGTCCAAAATTAGAAATGCAGCCACACTCAATGGAAGGGCAAAAGCATGTATATGAAATTCTGAGGGAGGAAATGATCATATTTTAGTGTCTGATTGGAAATTAAAGGTAAGAAACAGGGACAATTTGGCCTTCTAATCTGGGCTACAGAAAAATAAAACAAAATATAGACATGATACAATGGTGTTTGATGAAGGGATGTAATTTTAGAAATAAGTTAGACTTTCAAATTGAAAAAAAAATCTTTAAAACCCATTTTCTTCACATCATTTATGCTCTTGGGTCAGTTATGTACTTTATTATCCCAGTCAACAGAAATAGGAAAGTCTGTTTCATTTTTATTTCAGGTCAGTTTTACTTTGAGATTTCCATGCACTAGCACAAAAAGGAAAAACTTTATTGATTGGGGATGAAATAATTCTTACCTGGTATAATATTTCATCCTTGTCACATAGAGTACCTTTCATCTACAACTCTCATAACTGTTTTGGCAAATGGCTGCATATTAAAACAGATGGGTCCTACTAGGGCTCAGAGCTGTTCTTAGAATATTAGATTACTTAAACTCTCCATTTCAAAATATAACTGGGTATAATTGTGTATGAAGTTGTAGTATCTAGAGACAAAGTCATTTTAAGAACTAAAATACACAAATTGTTTGATTATTCACTTAATCTGTGACCCCCAAGAAACTCTCCAATTGTTCAGCAGTTGATTATTTGCATTGATAGAGGAAATTTTATCACTAGGAGTTGCAGGTCTAATGCAAAAAAAAAAATCAGTTTTTTTTTCTTAGATTGTGGTCTCTTTCTGATTAATTCATCTTCCAAGGATCAGCTCAGGGGTCATCTCCTTTTTAGCTCCAAATTAGTCTTCTCTGCACACGCCCCCCCCGAATTTCTCAAATCACTTTGAACATTTCCTTTGAACTTAACATACTTTCTCATTTATAATACAACTATTTATTTATAAACATGTATTTTGTCTCTTAGATATTTTGTTCTTTGGAAGTGAAAAGTTTTATCAGCTTTATTCCATTGTGATTTGTATAGGACCTAGCACCATAATAATATTTATTGAATTGAAAGGGATCTTATTCATTTCACTGAGCTGGTAGTTTCAAGCTGGTGAAATCTAGGAACTGCTCAGGATGACTATAAAACTCTTGAAAAGCTTGTTCTGTCTTCTTTTTTCTCCATTAAAAATGGATTTATAATACAATATTTAAGGCATATATTTGATTTTACATTAATTAAAATAATTTATGCAATATGATATTTTTGCCAGTCTCCATAGTTTTATTTATATGAACCAGGACAATGCCAAATAACTTTACACCTTAACTTACAAAGCACCCTCAGTTGTATTATGGTGCTGAAAACATTCTCAGCAATAATTCATAAGGGAAACTACAGATTACCTCTTCTGAAAGAAATCTAAATAGTCTATCAAATTTCCAAATACTCATTGTGCTTCTATTATTTACCTGTCAAAACCTGAGAAAATATGCTGTCTATTGTAATATGATTGTAGATAGATTGGTAGAGGAATTTCCAAGTGACACATAAAATTGCTTGTGTATCTCCTTTTCCTCTTCTTCCAGTGTTATCCCTTTTCTAACTAATTTCTTTTTCAGTTTATCATATCATAATAATCATAAAATCACAGTAATCATATCATAATCATAATGTAATAATAGATTAATAAAATCAACCCTCATTCTATAAGTCTCTATAACATAAATATTGTTCTCAAGAGGTTTTTTTTCTCCTTGTTACCTTTTTATGTTTCTCTTGTGTTCTGTGTTTGTAGATCAAATTTTTTGTTCAGTTCTGGTCTTTTCAGTAGAAATAGGTGAAATTCTCCTATATGATTGAATCACCATCTTCTTCCCTGGAAGATAATGCTCATTCTAGCTGAGTAACTTATTCTTGGCTGTAATCCAAGTTCCTTTGCCCTTCGGAATATCTGATTCCAGGCACTTCGATCCTTCAAAGTAGAAGCTGCTAGGTCCTGTCTGATCCTAATTGTGGATCCTCGATATTTAAATTGTTTCTTTCTGGCTCCTCGTAATATCTTTTCCTTGGTATGATAGTTCTGGAATTTAGCCACGATATTTCTGGGGGACTTAATTTTTGGGTTTCTTTCAGGAGGTGATTGGTGGATTGTTTCAAGGAGTATTTTGCCCTGTGGGTCTAAAATATCAGGGCAGTATTCTTTTATGATTTCCTGGAAGATAGTGTCTAGGTTCTTTTTTTCTTCATGGCTTTCAGGAAACCCTATAATACTTAGATTGTCTCTCCTAAATCTATTTTCCAGGTCAGTTGTTTTTCCTAGGAGGTATTTCATGTTTTTCTCTATCTTTTCATTTTTTTTTTGTTTTTGTTTGACTGATTCTTGAAGTCTTGATGAGTCATTCATTTCCAATTGTTCGATTCTAATTTTTAATGTCTTATTTTCTTCAGTTACTGTTTTTAGTTCCTTTTGCAATTGACCAATTACATTTTTTGTTCATTGCCTTCTTTTTCCATTTTTTCTAGTTTATTTTGCAGTGATCTCATTTCGTTTCCCCATGTTTCTTCTAACTCTCTTTTAAGATTTTTTATGCAATCTTCAAAGAAAGCCTTGTGACATGGAGACCAGTTTATGTCTCT
>JAJPUD010011814.1:40171-52600 GCA_023553655.1 Myrmecobius fasciatus
AGTTGGATAGGTTATTCTTGGCTGTAATCCAAGTTCCTTTGCCTTTTCGGAATATCTGGTTCCAGGCCCTTTGATCCTTCAATGTGGAGGCTGACAGATCGTGTGTGATTCTAATTATTGATCCTCAGTATTTGAATTGTTTCTTTCTAGCTGCTAGCAGAATCTTTTCCTTGGTGTGATAGTCCTGGGGTTTTAATTTTGGGGTCTCTTTTCAGGAGGTGATCGGTGAATTCTTTCAATGGTGATTTTGCCTTCTGATTCTACAATCTCAGGGCAGTTTTCTTTCAGCATTTCCTGGAAGATAGTGTTTAGATTCTTTTTTTCATAATGGCTTTCAGGAAGTCCAATAATCCTTAGATTGTCTCTCCTAGATCTATTTTCCAAGTCAGTTGTTTTTCCTAGGAGATATTTCATATTTTCTTCTAGTTTTTCCTTTTTTTGTTATTGTTTAACCAATTCTTGAAGTCTTATTGAGTCATTCACTTACATTTGTTCAATTCTTATTTTTAAAATGTTGTTTTCTTCAGTTACCTTTTTAAGCTCCTTTTGTAACTGGCCATTTGAATTTTTTGTTCATAGCACTCTTTTTCCAATTCACTAATTTTATTTTTCATTAAATTGGTGTCTTTTTCATATCTCTTTTGCAGGGCATCATATCCTTCTTGCAAGATATTGTATCCTTCTTGCACTGATTTCAATTTATTTTCCCATTTATCCTCCAGCTATCTTATGAGGTTCTTTATGCAATCTTCCAGAAAGGCCTTTTGAAAAGGGGACCAGTGATGGTACTTAATAACTTCCTTTGGAGTTTTGTCTAAAGGAACCTCAGGATCTGGGGTCATCCCTTCTTTCTCTTGATAAAAGCTGTCTATTGTGAGAGCTCTCTTTTGCTTCTTCATTTTTTTAGACAGCGTGGATGTCTCTTTAGGGCTTGGAAAAAAACAGTGGCTGAAGATCTTTGTCCTGGGGCAATATAATGAATTAACTTAAGGTGCTGGGCTGGTGGGGGCTAGGACTATGTCCAAATTACTCCTTAAACAAGGCAAGTCTGTCAGAACACCTGTCCCTAATCAGGGCAGAGTGTCCCAAGTGCCTCAGATAAACTCCAGGTGTTTGGAGTTTGGAGTGTGGAGTTTCTGCCATGATGGGCTGAGCTGAGTTCCACCCTCACTTCTGGCCTATACCCGAGTCCACTGTTTATCCCCCTGCCTGAGTTTAACAAACCTCATATGAAGTTCTTCAGAAAGCAGTGTCCAAATATTGCTGGATTTGTTGACTTGAAGATCAGTTCAGAGGCTTATTTTATTGTTGGTTTGAGAGAAGATCGGAGGAGGACGCAGAGAGTCACGTTTTCACTCCACCATCTTGGCTCCGCCGGAGGTAAACAAAATGTTAGAAAACTTAGGTATGATAGATCTTTGGAGGAAATTAAATGGACAGAAAAGTAGTTTACTTTTTTCTGAGCCATTCATGGAACTTATTCAAAAACTGACCATGTGTTAGAACACAAAAACCTCAAAATCAAATACAGGAAAGCAGAAATAGTTGCATTTTTTTTTCAGATCATGATGGAATAAATATCACATACAATATAAGGCCAGGAGAAAATAGACCAAAAAGCAATTAGAAATTAAATAATCTCATCCTAAAGAATGAATGGGTGAAACAGCAAATTACAGACACAATTATTAATTTTATCCAAGAGAATGACAATAATGAGACAGCATACCAAAATTTGTGGGATGCAGCCTAAACAGTAATAAGGGGAAATTTTATATCTCTACATGCTTATTTTCATAAAATAGAGAAAGAGAAAATCAATGCATTGGGCTTGCAACTAAAAAAGCTAGAGAAAGAACAAATTAAAACCCCCCAATCAAATACCAAACTTGAAATCCTAAAAATAAAAGGAGATATTAATAAAATTGAAAATTAAAAAATATATATTGAATTAATAAATAAAACTAAAAGCTGGTTTTATGAAAAAACAACAAAATTGATAAACATCTAGTTAATTTGAATAGAAAAAAGAAAGAGGAAAATCAAATTGTTAGTCTCAAAAATAAGGGAGAACTTTCCTCCAATGAAGAGGAAATTAGAGTAATGATGAGGAGTTACTTTTCCCAACTTTATGCCAATACATTTGATAACCTAAGTGAAATGAAGGAATATCTAAAAAAATATAAATTGCCCAGATTAACAGAAGAGGAAATAAATTACTAAAATAGATCCATGTTAGAAGAGGAAATAGAACAAGTCATTAATCAGCTCCCTAAGAAAAAATCCCCAGGACCAGATGGATTTACATGTTAGTTCTACGAAACATTTAAAGAACAAATAATTCCAGTATTATATAAACTATTTAAAAAAATAGGGAATGAAAGACTCCTAGCAAATTCCTTTTATGATACAGACATGGTACTGATACCTAAACCAGGTAGAACAAAAACAGAGAAAGAAAATTATAGACCAATCTCCCTAATGAATATTGATGCAAAAATCTTAAATAAAATATTAGAAAAGAGATTACAAAAAATCATTCCCAGAATAATACACCATGAACAAGTAGGATTTATACCAGGAATGCAGGGATGGTTCCATATTAGGAAAACCACTAGCATAATTAACTATATCAATAATTAATTGATATTAACTGATATAAATTAATAAAAAGATGATTATCTCAATAGATGCAGAAAAAGCATTTGATAAAATCCAACATCCATTCCTATTAAAAACACTAGAGAATATAGAAATAAATGGACTCTTCCTTAAAATAGTCAGTAGCATCTATTTAAAACCATCAGCTAGCATCATATGTAATGGTGACAAATTGGAAACATTCCCAATAAGATTAGGAGTGAAACAAGTGTGCCCGTTATCACCATTACTATTCAATATTGTACTACAAAAGCAAATTAGAGGAATGTAGTATAGATTATCTCTCAGACCTGTGGAGAAGGAAGGAATTTGTGTCCAAAGAAGAACTGGAAATCTTAATTGAACACCAGATAGATAATTTTGACTATATTAAGTTAAAAAGTTTTTGTACAAACAAAACTAATGCAGAAAAGATTAGGAGGGAAGCAATAAATTGGGAAATCATCTTTACATTTAAGGGCTCTGATAAAGGTCTCATCTCTAAAATATAGAGAGAATAGTCTCATATTTATAAGAATTCAAGCAATTCTCCAATTGATAAATGTTCAAAGGATATGAACAGACTATTTTCAGATAATGAAATTAAAACTAGTTCTAGTCATATGAAAAGGTGCTCCAAATCACTATTGATCAGAGAAATGCAAATTAAGACAAATCTGAGGTACCGCTACACACCTGTCAGATTGGCTAAAATGACAGGAAAAGATAATGATGAATGCTGGAGGGGTTGTCGGAAGGCTGGGACACTGATATATTGTTGGTGGAGCTGTGAATGGATCCAGCCATTCTGGAGAGCAATTTGGAGCTTTACTCAAAAAGTTATCAAACTGTGCATACCCTTTGACCCAGCAGCATTTCTATGGGGCCTATATCACAAAGAAATCATAAAGGAAGGAAAGGGCCCCACATGTGCAAGAATGTTTGTGGCAGCCCTTTTTGTAGTCGCTAGAAACTGGAAACTGAATGGATGCCCATCAATTGAAGAATGGCTGAACAAATTATGGTATATTAATATTATGGAATATTATTGTCATGTAAGAAATGTGCAGCAGGACGATTTCAGAGAGGCCTGGAGAGACTTACATGAATTGATGTTGAGTCAAATGAGCAGAACCAGGAGATCATTATACATGGCAACACACTATATGAGGATCAGTTTTGATGGACATGGCTCTCTTCAACAATGAAATGTTTCAAACTACTCCCAATTGTTCGGTGAAGAAAGCCATATACACCCAGAAAGAGGAATGTGAAATGTGGACCACAACATAACATTTTCATGCTCTCGATTGATAGTTGCTTGCATTGTCTTTCCTTTATCTGATTTTTCTTTCTTGTAGATACAATGTTTCTTGTACAACAATAAGTGTGGAAATATGTATACATATATTCGATTTGTCAAGTATTTTAACATAATTAACATGTAGTGGATATCCTGCCATCTAGGGGAGGGGTGGGGACTAGGGAGGAAAAATTTGTAACAGAAAGCTTTGTAAGGGTTAATGTTGAAAAATTACCCATACATATGTTTTGCAAATAAAAAAAAACAAAAAACAGCGATGTGATTCAAACCAGTTGCTATTGTTTAGCGATGAAGATCGTCATATACAGCCAGAGAGAATCCTGTGGGTACTGAGTGTGGACCACAACACAAAATTTTTAACGCTTTCTGTGAATATTTCCTTGCATTTTGTTTTCCTTCTTAGGTTGTTTTTTTCCCTCTCTTTCTATATATGATTTTTCTTATGCAGTAAGATACCTGTATAGATATGTATACATATGTTGGATTTGTCATATAATTTAACATATTTAGCATGTATTAGATTACCTGTCATCTAGGGCTGGGGGTGGGGTGAAGAAGGGGAAATCTTGGAACAACAACAAAAAAAAGTTTTTCAAAGGTCAGTGTAGAAAAATCACTCATATATTCTGTAAATAAAAAGCTTTTAATAAAAAGAAAATTATGCAATAAAATAAGCATTTGTATAACATAGTACAACTAAAAAATGATTGAACAAAAGACTGCAAATTGGCTATTAAAAACATTATTTCAGATAAATAATGAAATTATCATGTAAATTTCTTTTTTTTCCCTTTTTTTCTTCCCTCCTCTTTTCTCAATCTTCCCTTAAGATGGCTATCATTAGGCAAAAATAGGTGTGTGTTTGTGTATCTATATCTATATATCCATATGTATGAATGCATATATGTGTTTATATATGTGTGCATGTATATATACATATATATATACACAGGCACATATATATACACATACAGATACACACATAAATATGTGTGTCGGTGTGTGTACAGAGAAAGAGAGAGAGAGATGGAGGGAAAAGGAGAGAGAGAGGGAGAGCAAAATGGAGAGAAGGATAGAGAGAAAGAGAACGAGATTTGTCTAAAACTGTTCTATACTTACTTCCATTTATCAGTTCTTCCTCAAAATGCAGATATCTTTCTCCTTATGTACTCTATAGTTATTACTTTGGGTATTTATAATAGGCAAATAACTTATTTGCTCAAAGTTATTTTTTAAAACATTATTGGTGTTACTTTTTCCAATGTTTATTTTTGATTCTGCTCATTTCACTTTTCATTATTTCAAGCAAGTCTCTTTTGAAAATTATTGACCTCATCATTTCCTTTACCATTACAATCACTTACCACACATAAATATATTTCTTTAAAGAAAATATGTTGAAGATTCTGTCCATTAGCCACTCCCAAGTGAGGCTTGAGTAATCAATTGATACAGATTTACTAAGCATCTATTTTCGGGTAGAACTGTGCTAAGTAATAGTGATGCAAAAAGAGGCAAAAGAAAATCCTTCCCCTCCAGAGACATATATAATTGGGAATAGCTGAGAAAATAAATTTAAAAAAAATATGCAGTTTTATAAGTCAATAAACAATATGTTGAAACCTGTATAAGCAATTTGGTTTATTTGAGTTTAACACAATTGTTTTAAAGGATTTTGTTGAGCAAAACCCTAAATTTACATATGAAGTAACTGGGGTCCATAGAGAATGAGGAATTTTGTAATATTTAAAATGTAGAAGAGCTGAGCTTAGACAGGAGCTCCGGGAGATGTCAGGGATCCAGACTGGGACTCAGTGTGGCAGATTCTAAGCACCTGGGAAGTTTCTTGGGCCTCTTTGCCATGGTGTGGGCAGGTACTTTGGCAGATCTGCCTTATATAGAAAAAAAAAAAAAAACACTGCAAATACATGATGCAGCCTGGATAGCCCAACACCAAAAGTCAATCAGCCAAACTGCCCCAGGGGAAATTAAAGCAGATGTTGCTCCTCTGCTTTAAACAGACCTCAAGCTTTAAAAAAAAAAAAAGAACAAAAAAAAAAAAAAGAACTCTCACCATAGAAAGCTTTTATGGAGAGAGAGAAGGGCAGAGATCAGACAGGAGTCTCTGTAACCTCCTCTAACCTTCCCTCAAACCAACAACATATGAAGCCTCTAGACTGATTTTGAAGCAAAAAAAAATCCACAATATCTGGAGGACAACACATTTCTAGAATAAGATACTCTGGAAGAACTTTAAAACAGGCCTGTTTTAATTGGGCAGGTGGGTGGTCTGCTGAACCCAGATTGCAGCACAGGGACACCAGGGCAGGGAGCTGGAGCAGGGAGCTGGACCAGGGAGTGGGAACAGGAGTGGTACTGTTGTGCTTTTCACACACCTGGGAGTCTTCTGCAGGCCTCTTGGGCCAATCTGTCCTGATTGTGGGCAGGTGGTTTGGGGGGGTCTGCCTTCTGTGGGGGGTAGATTGTGAACCACTGAACCCCTGATGAGCATCAGACTTAGGTGCCATTACACAGCATCCTAGGGTGATCAATCAATCAGCAGAACTGATTAGCACCTGAAATAATTTAATCAGCAGAACTGCCCCAGGGCAAATTAAAGCAGCTGTCCCACCTTTGCCCTAAACAGACCTCACAATTTAAAAAAAAAAAAAAAAGAATAAAAAACCAAAAAGAGCTCTCATCATAGACAACTTTTATGGAGAGAGGGAAGAACAGACCTCAAATCCTGAGGCCCCTAAAGGTAAAGCAACTCCAGAAAAAGCCCCAAAGAGAGACATAAACTGGTCTCTATGTCACAATGCTTGAAGATTGCACAAAGAATCTTAAAAGAGAGTTAGAAGAGACATGGGGAAACAAAATGAGATCGCTGCAAAATAAAATGGAAAAAATGTAAAAAGAATGCAATGAAGAAAAAATATAATTGGTCAATTGCAAAAGGAACTAAAAACAGTAACTGAAGAAATAAGACATTAAAAATTAGAATCGAACAATTGGAAACGAATGACTCATAAAGACTTCAAATATCAGTCAAACAAAAACAAAAACAAAATGAAAAGATCGAGAAAAACATGAAATATCTTCTAGGAAAAACCACTAACCTGGAAAATAGATCTAGGAGAGACAATCTAAGGATTATAGAGCATCCTGAAAGCCATGATGAAAAAAAGAACCCAGACACTATGTTCCAGGGAATCATAAAAGAAGACTGCCCTGATATTTTACACTCAGAAGGCAAAACACTTATTGAAACAATCCACCGATCACCTCCTGAAAGAAACCCAAAAATGAAGTCCTCCAGAAATATTGTGGCTGAATTCCAAAACTATCATACCAAGGAAAAGATATTAAGAGAAGCCAGAAAGAAACAATTTAAATATCGAGGATCCACAATTAGGATCACACAGGACCTAGCAGCTTCTACTTTGAAGGATCGAAGGGCCTGGAATCAGATATTCCAAAGGGCAAAGGAACTTGGATTACAGCCAAGAATAAGTTACCCAGTTAGAATAAGCATTATCTTCCAGGGAAGAAGATGGTCATTCAATGATATAGGGGAATTTCACCTATTTCTACTGAAAAGACCAGAACTGAACAAAAAATTTGATCTACAAACACAGAACACAAGAGAAACATAAAAAGATAAGAAAAAAAAACTCTCGAGAACTATATTTATGTTATAGATACTTATAGAATGAGGGTTGATTTTATGAATCTATTATTACATTATGATTACTTTGATATCATTATTATGATTTTATGACTATTATGATATGATTATTGTGATTTTATGATTATTATGATAAACTGAAAAAGAAATTAGAGGTAGAAAAGGGATAACACTAGAAGAAGAGGAAAAAGAGGTAAAATAAGGGAAATTACATCACATGTAGAGGCAAAGAAAACCTATAATGATTGAGGGGAAAAAAGAGAGGGGAATGAGAATTGGGTTAATCTCCATCACATCAGATTTGGCTCTGAGGGAATAATAGACATACTTATAAGGAAAAAGGAGGGAAAGGGGGAAAAAGGTGGGGGTCTAAAGGGGAAAGATTGCTTGAGGGAAGTGGTTATCAAAATCAAAATAGTAGGGAGCAGGGAAAGGGAATGAGAAAGAGAAAAGCATAAGCTAGGGTAAATAAGATGGCAGGAAATGCAGAATTAGTTATTTTAACTGTGAATGTGAATGGAATGAACTCTCCCATAAAGCGGAAGCGGATAGCAGACTGGATTAAAAACCAGAATCCAACAATATGTTGTATACAAGAAACACATCTAAAACACAGAGGTACATAGAGGGTGAAGGTAGAAAGCTGGAGCAGAATCTATTATGCTTCAGGTGAACAAAAAAAAGCAGGGGTAGCAATCCTGATCTCAGACCAAGTAAAATCAAAGATAGACCTA
Source organism: Myrmecobius fasciatus (assembly GCA_023553655.1). Classification (NCBI taxonomy): domain Eukaryota; kingdom Metazoa; phylum Chordata; class Mammalia; order Dasyuromorphia; family Myrmecobiidae; genus Myrmecobius; species Myrmecobius fasciatus. The sequence goes on from JAJPUD010011814.1 coordinate 48,558, forward strand.
ACTGAAAGAGACAAAGAAGGAAATTATATCTTCCTAAAGGGTACCATAGACAATGAAGCAATATCAATACTAAACATACATGCATCAAGTGGTATAGCATGGTATAGTAAGTGGTATAGCCTAGTGGAAAAGTTCAGAGAGATGCAAGAAGAAATAGACAGCAAAATTATAATAGTGTGGGATCTCAACCTCCCTCTCTCAGAAATAGATAAATCAAACCACAAAATAAATAAGAAAGAAGTTAAGGAGGTAAACAAAATGTTAGAAAAGATAGGTATGATAGATCTTTGGAGGAAATTAAATGGGGACAGAAAGGAGTTTACTTTTTTTCTCAGCAGTCCATGGAACTTATACAAAAATTGACCATGTGTTAGGAAACAAAAATCTCAAAATCAAATGCAGGAATGCAGAAATAGTAAATGTATTTTTTTCAGATCATGATGGAATAAAAATCACATGCAATATAAGGCCAGGAGAAAATAAACCAAAAAGCAATTGGAAACTAAATAATTTTATCCTAAAGAATGAATGTGTGAAACAGCAAACTATAGAGAAATTACTAATTTCATCCAAGAGAATGACTATAAAGAGACAACATACCCAAATTTGTGGGATACAGCCAAAGCGGTAATAAGGGGAGATTTTATATCTCTAGATACTTATTTGCATAAAATAGAGAAAGAGAAAATCAATGAATTGGGTTTGCAACTAAAAAAGGTAGAGAAAGAACAAATTAAACCCCCCCAATCAAGTACCAAACTTGAAATCCTAAAAATAAAAGGAGAGATTAATAAAATTGAAAGTAAAAAAACTATTGAATTAATAAATAAAATTAAAAGTTGGTTTTATGAAAAAACCAACAAAATAGATAAACCTCTAGTTAATTTGATTAGAAAAAGGAAAGAGGAAAATCAAATTGTGAGTCCCAAAAATGAAAAGGAAGAACTTTCCACCAATGAAGAGGAAATTAGAGCAATAATTAGGAGTTACTTTGCCCAACTTTATGCCAATAAATTTGATAACCTAAGTGAAATGGAGAAATATCTACAAAAATATAGATTGCCCAGATTAACAGAAGAGGAAATAAATTACTTAAATAGTCCCATTTTAGAAAAAGAAATAGAGCAAGTCATGAATCAACTCCCTAATAAAAAATCCCCACGACCAGATGGATTTACATGTGAATTCTACAAAACATTTAAAGAACAATTAACTCCAATATTATATAAAGTATTAGAAAAATAGGGAATGAAGGACTCCTATCAAACTCCTTTTATTATACAGACATGGTACTGATACTTAAACCTGGTAAAACAAAAGCAGAGAAAGAAAATTATAAACCAATATCCCCAATTAATATTGATGCAAAAATCTTAAATAAAATATTAGCAAAGAGATTACAGAAAATCATTCCCTGAATAATACACCATTACCAAGTAGGATGTATACCAGGAATGCAGGGATGGTTCAATATCAGGAAAACTATCAGCATAATCAATTATATTAATAACCAAACTAACAAAAACCATATGATTATCTCCATAGATGCAGAAAAAGCATTTGATAAAATCCAACATCCATTCCTAATAAAAACACTAGAGAGTATAGGAATTAATGGACTTTTCCTTAAAATAGTCAGTAGCATCTATTTAAAACCATTAGCTAGCATCATATGTAATATAGATATGTAATATGGATAAACTGGAACCATTCCCAATAAGATCAGTGGTGAAACAAGGTTGCCCATTATCACCATTAGTATTCAATACTGCATTAGAAATGCTAGCTTTGGCAATAAGAAAATAAAAAGAGATTAAAATAATTCATGTAGGTCATGAGGAAACCAAATTATCACTCTTTGCAGATGATCTGATGGTCTACTTAAAGAACCATAGAGAATCAACTAAAAAACTATTTGAATTAATTCACAACTTTAGCAAAGTTGCAGGATACAAATTAAATCCACATAAATCATCAGTATTTTTATACATCACCAACAAAATGCAACAACAAGAGATACAAAGAGAAATTCCATTCAAAGTAACTATCGATAGTATAAAATATTTGGGAATATATCTGCTAAGGGAAAGTCAGGATCTATATGAGCAAAACTACAAAACACTCTCCACATAAATAAAGTCAGATCTAAACAATTGAAAAAACATCAAGTGCTCTTGGATAGGTCGAGCGAATATAATAAAGATGGCAATACTACCTAAACTAATCTATTTATTTAGGGCTATACCAATTTGATTCCCAAGAAATTATTTAACTGACCTAGAAAAAATAACAGCAAAATTCATCTGGAAAAAAAAAGGTCAAGAATTTCAAGGGAATTAATGAAAAAAATGCAAATGAGGGTGGCCTAGCTGTACCAGATCTAAAACTATATTATAAAGCAGTGATCACCAAAACCATTTGGTACTGGCTAAGAAACAGAGCAGTGGGTAAGTGAATAGATTAGGTTTGCAGGACAAAATACTCAATGCCAATAGTAATCTAGTGTTTGATAAACCCAAAGACCCCAGTTTTGGGGATAAAAACTCACTATTTGACAAAAACTGCTGGGATAATTGGAAACCAGTCTGGAAGAAATTAGGCATTGACCCACACCTAACACATATACCAAGATAAGGTCAAAATGGATTCATGATCTAGGCATAAAGAATGATATTATAAACAAATTAGAACAATGTAGGATGGTTTACCTCTCAGACCTGTGGAGGGGGAAGGAATTTGTGACCAAAGAAGAACTAGAGGTCATCATTAATCCCAAAATAGATAAGTTTGACTGTATCACGTTAAAAAGTTTTTGTACAAACAAAATGAATGCAGAGAAGATTAGAAGGGTAGCAGTAAACTGGGAAACTATTTTTACATTCAAAAGTTCTGATAAAGGCCTCATTTCTAAAATATATAGAGGATTGACTCAAATATCAAGCCATTCTCCAGTTGATAAATGGTCAAAAGATATGAACAGACAATTTTCAGATGAAGAAATTGAAACTATTTCTAGTCAAAGAAAACGTGCTCCAAATCACTATTGATTAGAGAAATGCAAATTACGACAACTCTGAGATACCATTACACACCTGTCAGATTGGCTAAAATGATAGGAAATGATAATGATAACTGTTGGAGGGGATGTGGGAAAACTGGGACACTGATACATTGTTGGTGGAACTGTGAAGGGATCCAACCATTCTGGAGAGCAATTTGGAGCTATGCTCAAAAAGTTTTCAAACTGTGCATACCCTTTGACCCAGCAGTATTTCTACTGGGCCTATATCCCAAAGAGATCTTAGAGGAGGGAAAGGGACCCACATGTGCAAGAATGTTTGTGGCAGCCCTTTTTGTAGTGGCAAGAAACTGGAAATTGAAAGGATGCTCATCAATTGGAGAATGGCTGAATAAATTATGGTATATGAATGTTATGGAATATTGTTATTTTGTAACAAACAACCAGTAGGATGATTTTAGAGAGACCTGGAGAGAGTTATGTGAACTGATGCTCAGTGAAATCAGCAGAACTAGGACAACATTATATACAGCAACAAGATCATACAATGATCAATTCTGATGTACATGGTTTTCTTCAACAAAGATGTGATTCAAACCAGTTCCTATTGTTCAGCAATGAAAATAGTCATACACATCCAGAGAGAGGCCTATGGGAACTGAGTGTGGACCACAACACAGGATTTAAAGCTTTCTGTGAATATTTCCACGCATTTTGTTTTTCTTCTTAGGTTTTTTTCTTTTCTCTTTCTACATGTGCTGTTTCTTGTGCAGTAAGAGAACTGTATAGATATGTATACATATATTGGATTTGTCATATAATTCATCATATTTAGCATGTATTAGATTACCTGTCATCTAGGGGTGGGGGTCAGGGGAAGGAGGGGGAAAGCTTGGGAAAAAATGCTTTTTGTAAGGGTCAATGTAGAAAAATCACTCATATGTTTAGTAAATAAAGAGCTTTTAATAAAAAATAAAAGAGAGAGAGAGAGAGAGAGAGAGAGAGAGAGAGAGAGAGAGAGAGA
>JAJPUD010011815.1:0-36181 GCA_023553655.1 Myrmecobius fasciatus
GAGGCGGGCCCCGACGGCCGAGCCGCTTCCTACATGGGGCCCCGGCCTGGGCCCTTCGAGCGGGGGCCCGGGAGCAACGGCGCGGGAGGCCCCATAGGGGCCTTGGAGGCCGTGGGGCCCGCGGGGATGGGCGTCCGGGGCCTGGATAGCTGTTGCAAGCCGCTGCGGTCTCTGCCGCTGCCCATGCCCGTGCCGCTGCCCGCTCCGCCGCCACCGCCTCCGCCGCCGCCGCAGCTTTCGGCTTCCACCTCGGCTTCCCCTAGCCCACCCTATGCTGACTTCGGTAAGGACCCCTTCCCCCGGGGCGGCTGGGATGCAGGGCCCCCATGGTGGGGAGGGTGGAGGGGACATGGGCTGCTGCAAAGGAGCCCTTCTCATTATCTGAGCTGGCTCCCCAGTTTTCCGTAGGGAAAGCTGAGGCCTTGAGGGTTTTAGCACCCAAGAGCTCCCAGCGAGCCTGGAGGCAAGGCCTAGGACTCCCCTTCCAACTCTTCCGCCCAGAAAAACGCCACCTTCCCCCCAGTCGCCCTTGAAGCAGGCCGCCCTTTCTCAAAATCTCTGGGCCTCAGTTTCCCTCTTTCTAAAAAACGAGAGGATTGAATTAGGAAGATAGCACCCTCCTTTGCGCCCCTCCCCTCCACCATGGGCCCCGGGGCTCTCTCGGCAGGACCCGAGACCTCCACGGGCCGAGAAGGTCCTTAGCTGATCGCGGTCTGCACAGGCCCATGTGCAAAGTTAGTAACGCCGTGACTGCCCCCAGCCCCCTCCCCAACCCCAATTTCTTCCTGGACACAATGGGGCTCGTGGCAGTGCTCGGCCTCCCTGCCTCCCTCATTGGCTCCTAGACGGGCCCCTTTCCTGTTCCAACCCTGTGGTTTTTTAAAGCTGGGAAAATGGAATCCTGGGGGAGAGAACACGTGAAAATAGTGGGAGGAGGGGGCCGGGATTTGCGGGGTCCAATCGGCTTTTTCGGGCCCTTGAATTCGAATGGAGTGATTAAATTCGTGGGAAGGGACCTAAGCTCTCGGCCAAACTTGCCATTTTCTCAGAGGCCGGGGCTGATTCCATGAGTTGGCTAAGGTCACTCGGGAGTAGAAAAAGCAGAAAATCCCGGCGCGTGCCCCTTCCCCTCTCCCCCTCCCCATGCACCCTCTCCACGTGGCTCAACTTGCTACAATCCCCACAACGTGGGCCGCCGCACACTGATTACGACTGGCTTTGCTCTAACACGTGCCCGGTGATTTTACAAAGGGCCCTTTTCGCCACAACCCTGGGATGCCCAAGGCAGGGGTCTCATCTCCAAGCCGGCCACAGAGTAACTGGGAAGCACCGGACAGGCGATTTAAACCCTCATCCTTGTGACTATGGGATGCTCTGGGAGAAGCTGGGTTCAGATCCCACTCCGGCTACCTTAGGCCTGCCCTAGCTCGTACTTCCTGCCTCCCCGCCTGTGGTGAGGGGGACATTCCCCTCAGAGATCCAGGGGAGAGAAAAGCCTTGCAAATGAATTCTGGGCCCACTCTGGGGAGCAGTGTCCGATTCTAGGCCTCTGGGCCTATTTGGGGGAGTAGCCTCCTTGGATGGGTCCTTGGTGACTCTGGGCCCCTGTTGTTGTCTCCATCCAGGGCATCCTTCCAACGTCGCCCCCGAGTGCATGATGGGGCCTGAATATCTGGAGAGAGAGCAGTCTAAGATGTATCCTGGGTATGCCAACATGTACCACTACCGCCCATTCCCGCTGGGCCTTGTCAACCAGTCCAGCTACCGCGGCTCCCCCGCGGCCCCGGGGCTCCCCCTCCAGAGGGGCTTCCGCCACGTTCCCAGCAACCACGGAGCGGGGACCTCTTCTTCTTTGCTCGTGAGTCGGGGGGTCGGGCGTGCTCTGGCTTCCTTGGGGAAAATGCCCGCCTTTCAGAGCAGTCCCGTCACTCTGGGCATAGGGAGTGACCTCTGCAGAGTTCCCTCTCCTTCGGCTGACCGACTGCCCTCCCTCCCCCCTTAAATGGCCCCGTTCCCCTCCCCCCACCCGCATCGCCGGCTCTGGCTGCCCCTCCAGAGCTCTGGGTGTGACCCCTGCCCATTAAAAGGAGACGCCGTTTGGCTCCATTTCCGCCTGTAACTGCCCCAAGCGTGGCTCGATGACGGGTCCCTGGGGGGGATCACTCGGCCCCGTCCCTCCCACTGCAGACTCAGGGCCCGCTCTGTGTTTCCAAGATGCAGGATTCCAGCGGGGACTTCCGACAAGGCTACTACCCTCCGCTGCCTCAGTTCATCCCTCCGGGCTTTCTGCCAGGGATCCACTACATCCCCCCTCCTCTCCCGCTGAACGTTCTGGCCGACACCGCCAAAGAATCCACCGGTGAGTGACCCTCTGGGGCCGGGCCGTGGCATGCACTTTTAGGAAGCCTACTGTGCGCCGCAGGGGTCCGCAGGGAGAGGGGCGGGCTCCTGCAGACAGACCCACCGACTTTCTGTCGACCCCGATCGCAAAATTGTGGGGGAGCTGATCGGGCAGACCAGTGGCTGCTTCCCCGGCCCCGAGAGCAGAGGGTCAGGGGTTCAGATCCTGCCTCCGACTAGCTCAGCGCCTGGGCGCTTCGGGAGGAATTGTGCGGTCATTTTGTCCAGCCCAAAGTGAAGCTCACGCCCTGTTCTGTTTCTCTTTCAGCCACCCTGACCGATGTCTCGGACTCGGGGGTGATGTGTGAGCCCGGCCAGTCGTCTCCCCAGGAGCCGGCCAACTGAGGGCCCGGGGGGTCCTCGGGGCTCTCCCCCCCAGAGAGGGGGTGTGGGCTCTGCCACCCGGCTGCAGCGCCGGCGGGCAGAGGGATGGGGGTCTCCCAGAGGGTGCTGAGGGTCGCTGCTTAAATGCCGAGTTCAGAGAAGATATTAGCCTCAAAAATGGGGTCCAGTTATGGCCAGTCCCAGGATGGAGATGAGATAGGAGAGATGAAGTCCCGCTGGGGGGGAAGGGGGGCGGCCTGGCCCGGCTTGGGACTGCACCGGGCCGAGAATGAATTTAGCGTTTCCCCGGCAGAGGAGAAGAGGGCGGGCCCCGAGTTTCCCCAGAGATTAATTTACCCACCCTTCCCTCTTAGGATTTTGGAAGGGACCAGCTCCCAGGGAGGGGGACTGCTCTGCCCCTTTGTATGGCCGAATACAGGCCCGAGACAAGAGTTAGGGGTCGGGGGGGGCAGCATTATTTGTTGAAACCTTAAGAGAGGGCCCCGATTACTCCCTTCCCCTTTACAAGACCGGGTGAGGGAACCCATCCATTTAGCCTCTGCGCAGTCACCGGGCCCGGCGAGTTAATTTCTTTTTCTTTAAGTCCGTTGTAAGGCCACACGTTGCTTGAAAACTTGAATGCTGTTCCGTGTTAAGCTGTTTGCTGTTCCATAGTGATTGTTAGACTAGGCCAGTGTGTCCAGATCTCTTCCAGAGCCGGCGGACAAGGTGCCGCCCAATCCGAGCTCGTCGCCTCAGCCTCCTTTCTGCTCTGCTGTCATGGATCGTTTACTGTTTCAATAAAAAGCAAAAGAAAGCTGATGCGTTTATTTGTCCTGGGGGAAAGCTGGTAGTTCTGGGGAAGCGTGTTTCGCAGGGCGCAATGGGGCCCGGGGAGACGCCCCAAGGAGCCCGGGATGGGCGGCTTCATCCGTGCAAGCTTGTGCTTGCCGGGTCCTGGGGCCCAGCTGCCTCGGCTTGAGGTGGCCAGACTAACCACTGGGCCTCCCCAGCCCTCAGCCTGACGTTCTGTGAAGGATCCAAGAGGTCCCCTGCCTCACTTTCCCCTCCAGAACCATCTGGGTCCAGTGGCCAAAGGGAGATGAGGATGACTGGACATGGCCTGGGGTGGGAGGCGCAGGAGGAGGAGGTGTATGGTGGGCCAGAAAAGGGGGGGGAGAGGGAGCAATGGGAGCAGAGACAAAGCAGAGGACGAGTCTGGGGCCCGGAGGGGAGAGTGGGGGATGCATGGGGGGTGCAGTAGGAAGTTAAGTGGAAGGGCCTCCGGTGCCCCGGGGAAGAGTTTGAAGTTTGCTAAAAACCTCTGAGAAAAAGCAGAGAAGTGGATATAGAGACACACACACACACACACACATATATATAAAATATACATTTATATATAATTAAAATTCATATTCACAATACACATATATGAACATAAACATTTATACATACACAACACACACACATATATATATACACAATATACATATATACACATAATGTACACATGTATATAGACATTCATACATATATATGTATATACACACATTTATATATATATATAATATACATGTGTGCATATTATATACATTTATAATTATATATATGCATTAACATTCATATATTCACAATCCATATATATGTATATGCACATGTATACATACATATAATTGCACACACATGTACACACACATTTTAACACACTGTACATAGATGTACATTTATATGCATACATGCACCCATACATGTATGTATGTACATTCACACACACTCACGTGTTATTACAAGGGCTCTAAATGGCGTAGCATAAATGGAGCCCCCATGGCCAGCGTGTTCCAGGGAAGGAAGCTACTACCGAGAGGGTTCCTTGGCTTTGGCCCGAGGCCTTTCCCCACTCCGGCACCAGGAACCAAACCAGATCCTGAGGTTGGGGTGGAGGGATGGGCAATGGTGGTGGCCAAGGTGCACCCGTGATGTCAGCGGGAGGGCGGGTGGGACTTCCGAGGCTGCCGAGTGCTCCCAGTTCTTCCTGATTTCCAAGTTACCTCCCTCCTCCTCCGGCTCAGAGAAAACAAATGGAGACGATGCAATAGAATGAAAACACTTTTGTCATCTCCCATCCCCAGTGACCCAGTGACAGGCATATTCTCCCAAGCACGGATGTCCCTCGGCTTCCCCTTTAAATCCCATGTGCCGAAACCTCCAGATCTGGGAGAGCCGCCAAACAAAGGAATGTTTTTCATGCCTCGATCCCCCAGAGCGGGATAACGGTCAGTGCAGCCGCTTCTATCCTTGCAAAGCTTTTAAGTCTATATGGGGCCTTGGGGGCTAAGTAATAAGGATATTATGGTTTCCTAGGTGGGGATCTCAGGCTTGGACCAAGGAAAATGATTTCCAGAGCTGGCACAGGAGGGCCAGGGCCCTGCCCTTGGCACCTTTCTGCCTCCCCCCCCCCGCAGACCCTCCATGGTGATGCACCTCCCAGTCCTACTTGGCAATAACTTGTTCATCACAGAAGATGAGCTTGGGAAGGAACCTCATGGGGTCCAACCCCTACCTCGAAGGGTCTCCGCTGTGACTTGCCTGACAAGTGATCATCCCTATTACATTTCACTGCGTGATTTTTTCAGTGTTATTATACAGGCCTTTTTAGAAATGTGATCTTGCAATATCTTAATTGTCTTTTCCAGTTTTGCATCAGTTAATCAATAAGCATTTATTAAAGAGTTCCTGGGTACCAGGCACTGTGCTAAGCCCTGGGACGCACAAAAAGGGGGGAGGGACAAAGAGTTCCTGTTCCCAAGGAGCTTCCTGTCTAAAGGAGGAGAAAACATACAAACAGCTATGTACATGCAAGATATAAACAGCACAAATTGGAGATATTCGATATATTGGTTGTCATCTGGAAATTGGGTTAAAATGGTGAGAAAATCACCAACAAAATCCAACAGCAAGAGATACAAAGAGAAATTCCATTTAAAATAACTGTCGATAATATAAAATATTTGGGAATCTATCTGCCAAGGCAAAGTCAGGATCTGTATGAGCAAAACTACAAAACACTCTCCACACAAATAAAGTCAGATCTAAACAATTGGAAAAATATCAAGTGTTCATGGAGAGGTCGAGCAAATACAATAAAGATGGCAATACTACCTAAACTAATCTATCTATTTAGTGCCATACCAATCAAACTCCCAAGAGATTATTTTACAGATCTAGAAAAAATAGTAGCAAAGTTCATTTGGAAGAACAAAAGGTCAAGGATTTCAAGGGAATTAATGAAAAAAATGCAAATGAGGGTGGCCTAGCTGCACCAGATCTAAAACTATATTAGAAAGCAGTGGTCATCCAATTTTCAGATGAAGAAATTGAAACTATTTGTAGTCACATGAGAAGGTGCTCCAAATCAATATTGATCAGAGAAATGTAGATTAAGACAACTCTGAGGTACCACTACACACCTGTCAGATTGGCTAAAATGACAGGAAATGATAATGATGAATGTTGGAGGGGATGTGGGAAAACTGGGACACTGATACATTGTTGGTGGAACTGTGAACGGATCCAACCATTCTGGAGAGCAATTTGGAGCTATGCTCAAAAAGTTGTCAAACTGTGCATACCATTTGACCCAGCAGTGTTTCTATTGGGCTTGTATCCCAAAGAGATCTTAGAGGAGGGAAAGGGACCCACCTGTGCAAGAATGTTTGTGGCAGCCCTTTTTGTAGTGGCTAGAAACTGGAAACTGAAGGGATGCCCATCAGTTGGAGAGTGGCTGAATAAATTATGGTATATGAATGTTATGGAATATTATTGTTCTGTAAGAAATGACCAGCAGGACGATTTCAGAGAGGCCTGGAGAGACCTATATGAACTGATGCTGAGTGAAATGAGCAGAACCAGGAGATCATTATACACAGCAACAACAAGACTATACGATGATCAATTCTGATGGACATGGCTCTCTTCAACAATGATGTGATTCAAACCAGTTCCTATTGTTCAGCGATGAAGATAGTCATATACATCCAGAGAGAGGCCTGAGGGAACTGAGTGTGAACCACAACACAGCATTTTAACGCTTTCTATGAATATTTCCCTGCATTTTGATTTCCTTCTTAGGTTGTTTTTTTTTTCTTTCTAAATCTGATGTTTCTTATGCAGTAAGATAACTGTATAGATATGTATATTGTATTTGTCATATAATTTATCATATTTAGCATGTATTAGATTACCTGTCATCTAGGGGTGGGGGGTAAGGGGAAGGAGGGGGAAAGCTTGGAACAAAAAAAAGTTTTGCAAAGGTCAATGTAGAAAAATCTCTCATACGTTCTGTAAATAAAAAGCTTTTAATAAAAAAAAGTGAGAAAAGAGATAGTGGTGGTAAAGCCCTTAGCTGGTGTCTGGCATACAGCAGGCGCTATATAAATGCTTATTCCCTTTCCCCTTCCCTTCTCCCCTCTATGCCTTTATCCCAATCTGGGATAAAAATGTTAGGTCACTGCCATGTTTCTCTGGAGACCGCTTTCCAAGCTGACATCAAACCAATAATGACTTGTCTTTGTCCCCCATTCAACCACTTCCTGACGAATGGACCCAAATATCTCACACCTCCATCTTGTCCACAAAGCATCACGTTGTAAAAACTCTGCTAAAATCCAACAAAGCATCTGTAATGTTTCCCCCACCTTCCAGTCAGAGATCCTGCCAAAAGTGAAATGCACTCAGTCCAGTGGCTTCCCAGTCGCTCACAATCACTGCTGCTGTTTCCGGATGCTCATCGCCCATCCCTTTAGTGCATGCTCTCCCTCTTCCTCCCCCAGCCTAGCTCTTGGATCCCCTCACATTAGCATTTATTCCTGGTCGCCAATGCTGTTCTGACCCCCCCACGCCCGCCCAAACAGGAAATAGTGTGGTTAGGGCTCATGCGAGAAGGGATGGCTCCTTCTCCCTCACAGGAGCTCTCACTTCATCTCAAACATCACTTTGGACACAAAGACCAGCCCTCAGCTCCTAGGGTCTTCCCTCCTAACTACCCGTATTTGTTCTGTACATTATCTCTTCCTATAGAGTGTGAGCTCCTTGAGAGCAGGGACTCTCGGTTAACTTTTTATTCCTGGCACTTAGAGCGCCTAGCACACAGTAGGTGTCTCAAAAATATTTGCTGATTGATTGATTGTATTGCTCTTTTGGGACTGCTCCACTGGCCTTACTAGGCATAAGGCCCCAGATCTATGATGTGTAATTATGTTTTTAAATGTAAATATAAAAGATTTCCAAGGAAGTAAATATATGAAAATATATTATATCTAATATCTTCCCATATCTAATAATAATATATGTGTATAATATATATATAGGGGAATAGAAAAATAAATGAAGAAAGATAGAAAGAAAGAAAGAAAAAATAGAAAGAAAAGATAGAAAGCTGGGTCTTTGTTGGGCTTGGCAGCTGCATTCCTCCCAGCCTGTTTTACTGCCAGGGGGTGCCAGGCAGGTGGATCAGCGGCTGGCACCGCATCCCTCCTGGCAGCTGCAGACTTTATTCTACTTTCAGCCCCTGGCACAGCTGGCTGGGCTGCCTTCTCTTCAGATGGCTCCGGAGCCCTGCACCTGGGCCGAGGACACATCCCCGTGGGATGGCCAGATCTGACTGGGGTCAACAACCTTTCCTGGCCCTGAGGAAGACACTGCCTCTTTCCCTGGGACAGGGGTCTTCACCTGGGGTCCATAAACTCGCTCAGTATCTATTTATACACACAAAAGCACAAGTCAGTGCAAAGGATTTCCAAGGAGCCCATTATACAGTTAGCGTTTTATGTGGAGAGAGAGACTGTGGGCAGCAGCCAGGCGGCCCAGTGGGGAGAGTCCTGGGCCTGGAGTCAGGGTGGTCTGAGTGCAAATCCCACCTGGGACCACCAGCTGTGTGATCCCGGGCAAGGCACCACATCTCTGATCGCCTAGTCCCCTGGGAAAGGAAATGGCGCAAGACTCTCGTGTCTTTGCCAGGAAAATCCCACAGAGAGTGTGGTCCGTGGGACCAGGAGACCCCACGAAAGAGCAGCATGCTATACACACGTGCAGTGCACACACATGTGTGTTTGTATGGGCCCATGTGTATGTGTGTTTACATGCATATGCATATATGTGTGTATGGTGTTCTATGCCTGTGTGTACATATGTGCTTGCATGCATGTGCAATTAGCATGCCTGTGTTTGTATATGTGCACATGCATTTGTGTTTATATGAACATTTGTGTGAATATGTATTTGTGTTTATGTGTATATGGTGTTCTATGCCTGCATGCATGTCTGTCCTTGCATACATCCCACATACATGCACACGTGTGTTTGCATGTGTTGTGTGCTTGTGCATATTTTGTGTTTGTGTGCATATCTCTCACCACGCAAATGCATCTACGTGCAATGACATGCATGTGTTTTACACATGTGTATTTTGCATGTTTGCATGTGGTTGCGTGTATTGCACATGTCACACACACTCTCCCAGCCAGGGGGCTTCTGCGGCAGCGCTTTGTTTGACTCCATACATTGAAAAGCGCAGCTACACAGCAGAGTTGAGCCTCTCCCCGTCAGGGGCTTGTCCCATTTCTCCGGGTCTGGTGCAGATGAGTGACCAGGGCCAAGTCTCTGCCCCCAGCCTGCCCCTTGCCTCACTTGCTTCTCCTCCCATAGCTGACTTAGAGGAAGGAAGACCTCACTCGGGACATTTGAACTTTGGACAAGACCTTTTGTGTCCAAAATCCAGGCCAAGATCATTTTCGGCCTTGCTGGTGCTCCGAATTTTCCCGCCTCCCTTCCCATTGGCAAGGCTCCCGGGGCGTGAGACACGTGCGGTCCTACTGTGTCCCCGCCGACCCCCAGAAAGGCCAGGCCCGAAGGAGAAGCAGCTTTCGCCGGCCCCATCTCGCAGGCGCCTCCTCTGCTAAGTTCTTGGCCTTCCCGGGCACACTCGGAGTGGGGCCACTTCTAGCCCTGTCCCTTCTGCCATTGGTGACTTTCCAAGGTCAGACTTGCTATGTTCCGCCAGCCTGAACGTTCTCCCTCTGGGGATGCTCTCCAGGACCTGCTGGCCTCCCCAGCTCTCCGGGGCCTCCTCCGCAGGCCGGGCCTTGGCCTTCCGCGCCCATCTGCCCGGGGGGTGAGCAGGTGGGCAGCGTGGGCATCCTGCCAGTGGATGTGAAGATCCTTGTTCCACTCATGCTCCTGCCTGATTAGCTGCAGCTGTGAGAGGCTGGCATTTGGTGGTTAAGGCGGGCGTCAGCCTGAGAGTCATCAGGGTGTGAGGGGACAAACTCTTTCCAGGGGGGGAGTTCTGTCTTGATCTTTCCTTTTATATCCCTATTGTTGTTATTATGAGCGTGAGAAAACAGCTTTTTTCCTCTTGGAAGTCAGCTCGCCCTTTGGAAAACTCACCATGATGAGGGCTGTTTTTTCCACATTAATGGGGCAATTAATTTTGAGAACTGATCCAGATAGACAGGGAGACGAGGCCTCTGGACACCGTCCACGACTGGCTAATGGACTCTCCCTGTGCCCTCCTTGGAGAAAAGGATGTTAATGCCCGGGGCACTTAGAGATGGAAAAGTTACATGCCAAGAAGTCACTTATGGCCCCCATGCCTCAGTGTTACCCTCTGTCAGATGAGCTAATCGGACCCGGCTCCAGCTTCTCTTGTCCAAAGTCCCTCCCATTCTGATGGCCTGCACCCTTGGGTCAGCCTGACTGACAGCAAAGCAGAGAGAGAGCCACAGAGCTCAGAAGGTTCTGCCGGACTCCACGAGTGGGATGGTGAGAGAGAGTCACCAGAGATCCCACAGCTTCAGCCGTCCCCATAGTCTGGGACACCCAGAATCTAAAAGAAGATTCTAAAACCCTTGATGACCCAACGTCTAACGGCTCACTGGCAACCCCCTCCCCACCCAAACTCTGGCAGCAGAAACGTCCTCCGGCTACGAAGGAGCAGCGTGGCAAGGCCGGGCAGGGAATGGCACAGGACGCTGCTCGGTAAGAGGGGGAATGACGGCAGCCTAGGGCCCTCCCCCAGCCTCAGCACCCACAGCCATCAGTACAAAAGGCAGAGACCCGTGAACTGCCCCGCATGAGGGGAGATGGAGATGCCAGAGTCACCGCCCAGAGGGAAACCAGCCTGAGAAGGGAGGGAGTCAGAAAGTGAATAACGGAGAAAACTGAAATTGCCAAGGCCGTGAGGAGGGAAACCTCCCAGATCTTGGGTGTCAGCAGGCAAATGAGCAGAGGAAGCAGGAAGAAATGCGGCTTCAGATCTAGTGCAGGAAATCCGCAAAACAAAGACAGGTATCTAAGGCCCGGCCAGAGGACCCATGAAATCTGAGGAGGAGATGGGTCCGCCACAAGCTGTCCCTGAATGAGTGAAAAAGAAAGAGAAAAGAGTTATGAAAGCAGAACCGCCGGCTTGCCTAGCACTAGAAAGACTGGAACCTATGCTAGCAAGTGTCACCAATGAAGCAAGAGACGGCACCTGATTAGGAATGAAAATACACCGTTGGGAAGGACAGTGGGCAAGGAGAGACGTAAAAAGCACGTGCCCCCTTCAAGCAAACTATTTTGGCTTCAAAGACAAAATGTGTAGAGACAATTTAAAAATCATAGATCTTCCAAAAAAAACCCAAAAGTTAAAAAAAAACATGAATATTATAGTGCAAGGAAAAATAGATGAAAACCGTCTAGAATTTCTGAACAGAGAGAATAAAATGTCAATCAAAAGAAGCCATACATCACCTCCAGAAAACATCCATACACATAAACATAAACCAAGGCTACAAACTCCAAGATACATGGCAGTTAAACTTAATAATTCAATTCAGAAATAACAAGTTCTGTAAATAAGGAAGAGAAACCTTGAAATACAGAGGAAAGGAAATTAGAATAACACAAGACTATTCTGCATCCATCTGAAAATGCAGGAGGGAGTGGAATGATATTTTCTTAAAAACAATGAAGTTCAGGGTGCAGCCAAAAGTGACCCCCCCACACTGCAAATTTGAATTTAACCATAAGTGAAAAAATGTGAATGCTCCATAATAAACAGATATTCAAAATGTTCTCAGAAAAAAAACCCAGACCCAAAGAAATGATTTGCTCCTCAAAGAGAAATTCAGGAGGGGTGAATGAATGCATCAGGCAAGAGCATCAATGGTAGAAATAAAAGCAGAGAGACAAATAAGAGACTTCTTTCTAACGTACATAAGAAGCTCAGGTGGACAAAACACATGAAGAGGTGGGCCTGAGGCATTATAGACAGCTTGGTGATACATTGCTTACAGGTAACTCAGTATTTTTTGCAGGACTAGATTTCAAAAGGGAGAGTTTGTGGAAGGGGAGAGAAGAGAGAGGGGATTTTGTGATGTGCCTTAGTTGAATAAGGGGACGGTGACTGTGGTCCTGCAGTGAATGAGGAGGTAGGGAGAGAGAATGGAAAGAGGGAAGAAAAAAGGAGAATCCTTGCTATGGTGGTGGGAGGGGATCCAATTCATGAATGTTACTATGGGTGAACAAAGATGTCCTGTGAAGGGACATGGGAAACATGATCCAGTTGTTGACTGATGGGATTTGGTGCTTGGAGACACTACTCATCCTGCCTTGGGAAAAGGAACTGGGGATCTTGGGAAAACTGGTACCTGGGAGGATGAAAGGAAATGGACCCTGCGAGGATATTTTGAAGCAACAGCCAAGAGTAGGGTTAATGAGGAATGTAGTGGGACAGACCTTGCCATGCACAATGTGCTCTCTATCACCTGCAGGAACAGAATTACTCTGGCAGTGAGTTATTATGGAAAAGGTAGGCCTGGAGGACAAGCCCTGCAATGGAAACTGCTTAGAGGGAGAATTCTGAAGGGCGAACTCATTGTAAGAGGAAGGAAGGGAATAGGGAGGGACTGAATATGGAAAATGACTCTTAGTCAGAGAATAAGGTTTAAAGTAGACAGAAAGGAAGAATGGATAATAGAGTAAAGAAAAACTTTTTTGGAAAAGGGTGAAAAAATTAAATGTTAAAAATAGAAACGCTAAAGAGAAAGAAAAGAAGAAAAATTCTGCTTGATCATCTGGAGTGTTGGGAGGAGAGGAAAGGAAAAGAATTAAGTAACCAAGTAAAATGAATAAGCAAAACTCAAAGGGAGAGGGATGGCAAATGGAGGAAGAGATTTGAAGTGGAAAGAGAGTGAGAACACATTTAAGAAAATTAAACTAAAGCAACTGTAGACATGATTTGTTTACAGAGGAAGAGAGAAAAATATCAATTTGAAAAATCCTGATAATGGAGACAAATGGAGGAAAATATAAATCTAACTTTCATAATTTTAAATGTGAATAATTCACTCAAATGACAAAGTAACAGATCAGATAAGGGGAAAAAACCTGTTTTACTTACAAGAAACTCATTTTAAAAATAAAAGCATACAGAGAATAAACCTGAATAATTGAGAAAAGATTTACAATTCATTAGGTGGATCCCCCAAAGCAGGAACTGCAATTATAATATCTGACAAAGAAAAACTAAGCATTCAAAAAATTATAAAAGATAAGCAAGTACATTGTGTTTCCTTTATCTAATATGTCTTTCATGTAGATAAGTTTTTTCTTGCACAACAATAATAGGTGTGGAGATATGTATTCATATATTCGATTTGTCAAGTATTTTAACATAATTAACATGTAGTGGATACCTTACCATCTAGGGGAGGGGTGGGGACTGGGGGGGGGAATTTGTAACAGAAAGCTATGTAAGGGTTAATGTTGAAGAATTACCCATACATATGTTTTGCAAATAAAATTTTAAAAAAAGAAAATATGTATTAAATAAACCTAATACTGGAAAAAAAAGATAAGCAAGAAAATGGCTTTATGCTGAAAGGAACCATGAACAAGAAACCAATATTAATATTAACGTATATGCTCCAAAGGTTTTAACATCCAAATTCATAAAAAAAATTAACTGAGCTACAAGAATAGATGATAATACAATAATGCCAGGAGGTGTCAGTAATGCTCCCTCACTCTCTCCCTTTCTCCTTCCCTCTCTTCCTCCTTCCATCTCTCTTCTTTCCTTTCTCTCTCTCTCTCTCTCTCTCTGTCTCTGTCTCTCTTTCTCTCTGTGTGTTTTGGATCAGTATAACAAGAAGATTAATGAACAGAACTGAATAAATAGCTGGAAAAACTAAAACTAGACAACTTATGGCATCTTCTAAATGGGAATGCAAAAGAATATACATATTTCTTTTCTTTCCTTTTTTTTTACTTCAGCTACAGTATAATAGATTCTGTTCTAACCTCTTGTCTTAACTCTGTGTGTGTGTGTGTGTCTACTCCAAACAATATTATTGGATTCTTGTTTCTAATCCATTCTGCTCTCCTTTTCCCTTTTATGGGCAAGTTCATTCCATTCACATTCACAGTTTTTCCTCCATCTCATTCTCTTCTATTTATCCTTCTCATTTTTATTCTGTCCCTTTCTTCAATGTCTGTTTTGCTTCTCACCACTTGATCTCATCAATCCCTCTTTCTTTCTCTTAGCCCCTTCCCTTCCTACTTTTCCATAGGACAAAATGAATTTCTATACCCAACTGTGTACAGACAAATCATGCTCTATGTAAGTGGATTGTCCTGCAGCCTTCTACATAAAGTGATTTTTATGTAATGTGAATTTGCCTACAGACTTAAGGAAGGGAGGAAGGGAGGAAAGAGCCCCCATGTGTCTGTGGAAGGAGGGGACCGATATACAGTTGAAGGACATGTGGAGCTGGAGACAGAGAAGCAAAAGCAGGAGAAAGAACACCTGGAGGCCTGGTCTGAAGTGAGGGAAGATCATGCAGAATGCAGAAACGTGGAGGACAAACATGGAAACAGGAGAAAATGGGTCACCCGGACTGGGGAGTGGAGAGGGACAAATGGTACCCAAGCACAGATGGTCAGGCTCAGAGATGGACAGGCAGGTGATGGAATGACACAAAGGTCTCCTCTCTTGGTTCCAGAGGCTGAAGTCAATCCTCGAGGCAGCACTGGTGGTTTCTCAGCAAATCCATCCTTCTGTTTTCACTAGGAGGGATTTTTAAAGTTTCTTTATTTTTTTTGGGGGGGGAGAAAATATAGGAGGCCAAGTAACCCCAAGTCAGGATTTAGGAGTGGGAGAGAGAGAGAGCGTGGTACTGTACAGTAAAGTTAACACAGACTTCTTTTTTCTTTTGGAATACACTTTTCTTTCAGAATTCTTTATGTAAAGTCAAATTTGCTAATCTGAACTAATGTAAAACAAGAGCTATCTGTCTATACATACATATTTCTCTATATGTGTGCATATGTGTACATGTGTGTTCTTTACTTTGAACCAGTTGAGATGAGAGGCTCAAGCATTGCCTGCCCCCCCCCATTCGCCTCGTCATTATAAATACTCCTTTTTGAACACTTTTTTGATGTAAAATAACTTGCTCTATTTTCCTCTCCCTTCCTCATTCTACCCATCTTTTCGTTATTTTTTTTGAGATCATCCCAACATAAAAGACTCACACTCACGCCCTCTCTCCAAGGAGACTCCTTCTAACTACCCTAATGATGATAAAGTTTGTGAGAGGTTACATGTACAATTTTCCCATATAAGGATGTAAACGGTTCAATCTGCTAAATCATTATGATTTATCATTCATGTTTATTTTTTTATGCTTCTCTTGAAACTTGAGTGTCAAGTTTTCTTTTTTGGTTCGTTTTTGTTTTTTTGTTTTTTTTAACAGAAATGCTCGACAATCCTCTCCTGTCAGATTATATTAATTTTTCTGGGTAGGTTATTTTTGGTTATAATCATAGTTCTTTTGCCTTCTGGACTATCATATTCCAAGTTTTTCTTTCCTTTAAGAATCTTGTGTGATACTATCACTTTGTGATATTTAAATTATATTTTACTGGCTAGTTGCAATATTTTTCCTTGACCTGGAAGCTCTGGCATTTAGCTAAAATATTCCTGGGAGTTTTCATTTTGATATTTCTTTCAACAAATAATCAGTGGATTCTTCCAGTTTCTACTTTGCCCTCTGATTCTAATATATCTAGACAGTTTTCCTTTATAATTTCTTGAAATCTGCTGTCTAGGCTCTTTTTAAAAAAATCATAGCTTGCAGGTAGTCTAATAATTCTTAAAAGATCTCTTCCTTAATCTGTTTTCTAAGTAAGTTACTTTTTCTATGAGATATTTCAAATTGTTTTCTATTTTTCAGTCTTTTGATTTGCTTTTATTATTTCTTAGTGTCTAATGAAGTCATTAGCTTTCTCTTGACCAATTTTAATTTTTATGAAGTTATTTTCCTCAGTGAGCTTTTGTACCTCTTTTTCATCTGGCTAATTCTGATTGCTAAGGAGTTATTTTCTTGAGTATTTTTGTTCCTTTTTTTTTTTACCAAGCCATTAATTTCCATTTCATAATTTTCTTGCACTGCTATCATTTATTTTCCCAAATTTTCCTCTACTGCTATTATCTGATTAAAACCTTTTTTCCTCTTTTTAAACATTTCTCATGTTAATTCTTGTTGGATTTATACATAATCTGCATTTTTTCATTGAGGCTTTGTTTGTAGATGCTTTCACATTGTTGTCGTCTTTTGATTTTATGTTTTGAGCCTTCCTGTGAGCATAGAAGGTTTTTATGATCAGGTTCTTTTGTTATTGTTATTGTTTGCTCCTCTTCAGGCCTATTTCTTGATTTTTTATGATCAGGTTCTTTTGTTATTGTTATTGTTTGCTCCTCTTCAGGCCTATTTCTTGATTTTTTTTTTATGATCAGGTTCTTTTGTTATTGTTATGATTTGCTTCTTTTCAGGCCTATTACTTGATTTTTTATGATCAGGTTCTTTTGTTATTGTTATGATTTGCTCCTTTCAGGCCTATTTCTTGATTTTTTATGATCAGGTTCTTTTATTATTGTTATAGTTTGTTCCTTTTCTAGTCTATTTCTTGATTTTTTTATGATCAGATTCTTGTGTTATGGTTTGCTCCTTTTCAGGCTTATTTCTTGATTTTTTATGATCAGGTTCTTTTGTTATTGTTATGGTTTGTTCCTTTTCTAGCCTGTTTCTTGATTTTTTTATGATCAGGCTCTTTTGTTATTGTTATTGTTTGCTCCTTTTCAGGCCTATTTCTTGATTTTTTATGATCAGGCTCTTTTGTTATTGTTACAGTTTGCTCCTTTTCTAGCCTGTTTCTTGATTTTTTATGATCAGGCGCTTTTGTTATTGTTACAGTTTGTTCCTTTTCAGGCTTATTCCTTGATTTTTTATGATCAGGCTCTTTTGTTATTGTTATTGTTTGCTCCTTTTCAGACCTATTTCTTGATTTTTTATGATTAGGTTCTTTTGTTATTGTTACAGTTTGCTCCTTTTCAGGCTTATTTCTTGATTTTTTATGATCAGGCTCTTTTGTTATTATTATGGTTTGCTCCTTTTCTAGCCTGTTTTTTGACTTTGGATTTTGCATTAGAATTGGGCTTTGCTGTTCCTTGGAGGGGACGGTTAGCTTATGCTTTTGGCATTTATGTCCATCTGCTGCTTTCACAGTTTGGTCTGGAGGCCTCTATATTTTAGTGCTTCCAAAGCAATAGGATAATCTGGGGGATGATCTGGTCACTGTCCTGTCGACCTTTCCCACATAAGGACCCTGATCCCTCACAATCACAAGCCCTCTTTCTGCCCTGAATCTGAGACCCATAATTGAATAATGAATGAAGGAGTTGCCCAAATAGTGCTCGGTCCTATACCCAGTGGTAGCGCAGGGACCCACCTGAATCCCTTTCTGACGAGGTATTCAGTCCCCTTCTCTTCCCTGTGTGCTGGGGCCTTTGGTACCCCCACACACACACTTTTGCTGCTGCTAAAGCTCTTACTCCCAAAGCACATCCTGCTCGGGCCCCTATTTGGGGCCATTTCTACTAACCCATGCTCCGGGCCAGCCTCTCTCCCACTGTCTGCAGACTTCTTTCAGTCTAAGTCCCTCTGGGCTAGAAAAATGACTTGCTCTGCCTTTTTGTGAGTGATCCCACTCAGAATTTGGTTGAACACACTTTCTAAAAATCATTTAGAAGGATGTACTGGGAGAGCCTAAAAAAAAGTGATCCCTTGGCTCTGCCATTTTGGCTTTGTCCTTCCAGAGTAGACATTTCATATCACTATATACAACGTTTACAAAATTTGACTAGGGCACAGAGATACTGCAAATAAATGTACAATGACAGAAACAGCTAATAATACATTTGCAGGCTTATAATGCAAAAAAAATAGTCATTGGTTCAGGATCCACAAAAAAAGACACATATCCAAAGTGGAGACTTAATGATAAAATCTTTTTTTTGTCTTTTTTTTAATTTGCAAAACATGTATGGGTAAATCTTCAACATTAATCCTTACAAAGCTTTCTGTTACAAATTTTCCCCCTCTAGCCCCCACCCCTCCCCTAGATGGAAGTTCACTACATGTTAATTATGTTAAAATACTTAACAAATCAAATATATGTATACATATTTCCACACTTATCATTTTTGTGCAAGAAAAATCATATCTACAAGACAGAAAAATCAGAGGAAGGAAACACAATGCAAGCAAACATCAACTGAGAGCATGAAAATGTTATGTTGTGGTCCACATTTCACATCCCTCTCTCTGGGTGTATATGGCCTTCTTCACTGAACAGTTGGAACTGGTTTGAAGCATCTCATTGTTGAAGAGAGCCATGTCCATCAGAACCGATCCTCATATAGTCTTGTTGTTGCCGTGTATAACGATCTCCTGGTTCTGCTCATGTCACTCAGCATCAGTTCATGCAAGTCTCTCCAGGCCTCTCTGACATCATCCTGCTGGCCGTTTCTTACAGAACAATAATATTCCATAACATAATGATAAAATCTTAAATAATGAATGGGTCAAAGAATGAATCGTAGAAACAATTAATAATTATGTGAATGATAATAAAACAACACAATAAAATTTCTGGGATGCATGTGAAGTAGCTTTTGGGGGGGGAAATCATATCTCTATAAGCACACATCAGTAAAATAGAAAAAGAGGATTAAAAAACTGAATATAAATTTTAAAATACTTGAAAGTCAACAAATAAATAAACTTAAAATATGTACACAAGGAGACAATCCCTTCTGGATGGAGGGATTCTCTCTCTCTTTTTTTAAACTGGACCTGTTATTTTTATTAGCACATGGGAAACTCTTGGTGAGGAACACATTCTAATAATAGAGATCAGAGCTTGCTCTGGAATATCTTCATATCAGAATGTGGCCTGGGACACAGGGAGGTTAAAAGTCACACAGCTAGCATGTGTCAGAGACAAGATTTGAACTCAGATCTTTTTCATTTCAAGATTAGTTCTCCTGATGCAGCCATTCTGGAGAACAATTTGGAACTATGCCCAACTTTGGAACTGTGCATACCCTTTGACCCAACAGTGTTTCTATTGGGCTTATATCCCAAAGAGATCTTAGAGGAGGGAAAGGGCCCCACATGTGCAAGAATGTTTGTGGCAGCCCTTTTTGTAGTGGCTAGAAACTGGAAACTGAAGGGATGCCCATCAATTGGAGAGTGGCTGAATAAATTATGGTATATGAATGTTATGGAATATTATTGCTCTGTAAGAAATGACCAGCAGGATGATTTCAGAGAGGCCTGGAGAGACTTACATGAACTGATGCTGAGTGAGATGAGCAGAACCAGGAGATCATTATACACGGCAACAACAAGACTATATGAGGATCAGTTCTAAGGGACATGACTCTCTTCAACAATGAAATGCTTCAAACCATTCCAATTGTTCAGTGAAGAAAATCATATACACCCAGAGAGAGGGTTGTGGGAACTGAGTGTGGATCACAACTCAGTATTCTCACCTTTTTGTGGTTGTGTGCTTGCTTGTTTTTTCTTTCTCATTTTTCCCTTTTTGATCTGATTTTCCTTGTGCAGCATGATAACTGTGGATATATGTTTAGGAGAATTGTTTAACTTATATTGGATTATTTGCTCTCTAGGGGAAGAAGGGATTTCTTTATGTGGCAAACAAGGTTTTACAATGGTGAATGTTGAAAGCTATCTTTGCATGTATTTGGAAAAACAAAAAGCTATTATTATTATAAAAAAGATCACTTCTTTATCTACTTACACTCTGACACAAAACCTCAGAGCAAAAAGCCGACTCTGCACCTAGACATAAATCCCTTCCCCTACCCTTCATCGGGGCTCTGCTTGAAGATCTCCAGGGACAAACACTAGCTACCTCTGGGCACCTCCATCCACCCTGGGTGAGTTCCAGGGGGCTTCCTCTATTGAGCTGAAATTTTCCTCTACAGCTTCTTCCCGAGGCTCCTGGTTCTGTGTTCTGGGGCTAAGCACAAGGCTGGTGCTCCTTCCGCAGGAAAGCCCTTCTGATCCTTAGAGAAAGGGTTGATGAGATGAGAAGGAGGGCTCCTTACTGCAGAAATCCTCATATCCCCAATGCGTGACACATAGTAGGTGCTTATTCATAAATTCTCACTATGTCCCCCCAGGTCTGACATTTTTGGCCATGAGGACCCTCCTCTCTCTGCCGTTCTCTGTCCTAAGGTCCCTCCAGCTCTGACACTCTATTCTAAGGCCCTTCCTAGCTCTGGCCAGCCTATCGGTCCCTAACTCACAATGGGGGGTTGAGCGGCCATCAGGAACTACTCAGTGCTGCTCCAAATCTGGTTTAAATGGAATCCATGCTGGAAGCGCCCGTCCCTCATGCCCCCACCTCAATCTGGCTGCTCGGACGGGGGGCTCTCCTTCCCTCTTTTACTCTGTTTATTCTTTTGAACAAATTGTGAGTTTTACAAGCTTTTCAAGTCTTTTGGTGGCAAACACATGTTCACGTGTAAATCATTAGATGTCTCTGTTGGTGGGCATGAGCCCGATTCTCTTAGGGGTGCCCCTAGTTCCCTGCCAGCCCTGGGCCCAGCCCAGCCCCCTGTGTCCATATGGACTCACATGGAAGCATTTTCCTCCTTAGAATTTCAGAAAACCAGCTCTAGAAGTGACTTCCATGTCGCAGCCCCCTTCGAATACAAATCCCCCTCTGGGGCACCCCGATTTTGGATTTCTCCAGTGTCGGGGAGCTCGCTCGATAAGGGGACGTCTGACTCCCTGTCCCCCTGCCCGTGGTCCTTCCTGGTTTTCCTGTACCATTTCTTCATCCCAGTCTCATCAGCTCTTGCCTGGACTATTGTCAAAGCCTCTGCTTGGTCTCCCTGCATCATCTCTGTCCACTCCATCCCTGATCCGATCACGGCGGGGCTGCCCCACGCCCAGAGCTCTGTGATCTGATGTACTGGAACCTCAGCTTCCTTCTCCGTAAAATGAAGGACTGATTGATGACTTCCAGGTAGCCCCAGGCCTGTCATCCCTTCATTCTGGATATCCCTTCCTGAATGTGCCTCAAGTCCGCCCTGGCTCGGGGGCTGCCATGTCAGTTTTCGCTGAGCATCTCTTGCTCCTTCCCAGCTCCATGGGGTGGGGGGCTACACGGGCTTAATTAACTGGGGGCTGGGATGCCAGGCAGTGGGTTTCTACTCCTGCTTTCTGTCCCTAGTTCTTCTGGGGGCTTCTCCAAGAGCTTGGCCCTGAACCAGCCCAAGGAAAATACTGGTCAGTGTGTCTTGGAATGGCAGAGCTGGAAGGGAACTTAGAACAGGGGATGTCAGAACCTGGAAGGACTGTAGAACGTGGACTATCAGAACACGGGATTTCAGAGTTAGAAGGGAACTTAGAACATGGTGTATTAGAACTGGGTAGGACCTTAGAACGTGGACTATCAGATGTGGAATGGACCTAGAATGCAGAAAGAATTCCTTAGAAGGGACTCTAGGACACAGAAGGTGTGACCTGGGAGTTTCCTTAATCAGGGTATGTTAGATGAAAGAGGCCTTAGGTCCTAGAATGAGAGCATATAATATCAAAGCCAGAAGAGCACAGAACATCTGAGCCATGGAACCTAGAATGTGAGAGCTAGAACACAAAATGACAGAACCAGCAGGAACTGGAGAACACGGGCTGTTAAGCGCTGAGGACACAGAATGTCAGAACCGGAGGCGACCTCCGGAGATGGGGCTTTGCATGGCTGGACTCAGAAAGTCCGATTGCTTCCTCTTCCCGACTCCTTCTACACTGCTCCCGGCAGGTCCCAATCTGCACCATTACAAGCACTGGGCCGGTCTCCCCATCCTCTCAGGGTGTTTTTGCCGTCTCCCTTCCCCCTTTCCCAAACTCTTCCTCTCGCTCCCCAGCCCCCAGTGTCCGGTCACCGGGCTCCTCATTCAGCTCTCTCCAAAGTGACCCGTCACGAGCACCAAAGCCCTGAGCTCTCCCCTCCCCCTCCTTCCTGTGGCTGGTGACATCCCTGACCATCCAAGCCCTTTTATATTTTGTCAGTGGCCTCTGCCCCTCCCCTTGTGACCGTCCTCCGTTCCCTGGGCTGTTCCACTCTCACTGGGGGCCTTTGGAAAGGCCCTTTTCTTCTCCTGGGCCCTTTTCTCATCTTCCTCAATGTTCTCTTATTTGGTGATTTCATCAGCTCCTCTGGGTTTAATTATCTCTCCACTTATATGCTTATTGTCGTTTGGTCATTTCAGTCACATCTGCTCCTTCCTGAACCACTTGGGGTTTTCTTGGCAGAGATACTGGAGGGGTCGGCCATTCCCTTCTGCAGCTCATTTTACAGATGGGGAAACTGAGGCAAGCAGGCTTAGGTGTCTTGCCCGGGGTCACACAGCTAATAAATGTCGGAGGTCAGATCTTCCTGACTCCCCAAATGGCCGCCTTATAACACGGCCCCTTTGTATTTTCCAGGCTCCACTTCTCATCCTCTGAGGTCCCCCCCCCAATTTCCATCCTCACGGTCCCTCTTTCCATCACCGTGCTCCTGCTCTGGCTGTGGCTCCTCCTCTGAATGCCCTCCTCATCTTCATGGCCTTGTAGAACCCCTGATTTCCTCCAAACCTGGGCCCAGCAAGCGGCCTTTCCTGACCCCCCTTGTTTCCCAGGCCCGTCCTCTCAAAATATCTGCCTTTATTTCCCATATGCTCATAGGTACGCAGGGTTTCTCCCACCAGAAGGCAAGGAAAGATTCCTTTTTGCCCCTTAGCCCAGGGCCTGGCGCGGGCAAGATGAAGGTTTGCAGATTCATTGAGCAATCCATGCAGTGCCAGGTTTCTCATCACATTGTGACTGAAAATGGAAGCCAAGGGAGATAGTGAGTCTCCTGTCGCTAGTCAGGATTCAAGGAGATCCGAATGACCACTTGCCAGGTGCGTTGTAGAGGCCGTGCAGCTCTACACCAACCAGCACTTATTAAATACCTACTGTGTGCCAGCAGTGGTGCTAAGGGCTGGGGATACAAAAAACCCCAGAAGCGACCCTGCCCTCAAGGAGCTTACACTCTAGGTTTGGTTTTTGTCCTCCCAGCTAAGAACAGGGTCCCCCCCCTCAAACTTGCAGGGTCATAAGGTGGATCTGGAAGGAGTCAGAGCCCAGCAAAGCCCACCCCCTCCCCTTCCCCTCTGTTTTGCAGGTGAGGAAACTCAGGAGTTCACATGAGACTCAGAAAAAACAGGAAGGACCTTTTCCTCTCTGGGTCTGTCAGCCACCTGTAAACTGAGGGGTTTGGACTTGATGGCCTCCGGGGGCCCCGAAGCTCTGACTCCTGATCCACACTCGGGGCCCCCACCAGAAGCCCCCTCCTCGCTGTACCCCCTCCCTTTCTCTCCTCAGAGAGGGCTGCCAGCCCCCACCCCCACCCCCCCACTCTGCCCCGGATCCTGCGGCCGGACTGCAGTCGGCTGTCCAGGGTGGTGGCAGCTAAGCCGACAGTGGCCAGCAGGCGGAGCTCCCCACCAGCCCATAGTCCTCCAGCCTGCCTTCTCTGGGAAGGGTTTAATGCTGCTAGGAGGGTCCCTCATTGTGTGGATTGGGGGCTTTGGGAGACCCCCTACTTTTCCCAACTCACTTCGATCCTCAGAGTACTTTGGATAATGCATATCATGGGTGACACGGGCGGAATTACTCTCAGAATCCTGTCACTGGCCCCCATCTCCCTGAAAAATCTCCATTTCCTTTTAGATTTGACTTGTTCACGTAACTTCAGCCTGAAGCCGATAGTTAAATGTTCTGATTAGATCCGGAGAAAAGGCAGAGTGATCAATACGAGTAGTCACAAACTCTGTAATATCCCTTTGCATTAAACCCAAGCTGACATCTCCTAAGCAAACCCTCCTCCCAGGGGAGGGCCTTGTGCCTCTGTGAGCAAACAGTGAGAAGAAAATGGGCAGGGCTCAAGATCATTCCTCTCAAAGCTGCCTCAACGCTGGATGTTTGGGAGAGATCTTGGGACCCGGTCGCTTGGGCCATGGATGAAGCCCACTGCCAGGAGATGCAAAGGGCCCAGGGGTGGGTGAATGTAGCTGGGGAAAGGGAGTAAGCACTTACAGAACTTCTACTGTGGGAGCGATTTTTACAAATATTACCTCATTTTCTTGCATTATTTATTTATTTACATTTAATTATTTTTATATATAATTAGTTATTTATTGACAGGTGAGGAAACCCAGGCAGATAGGTTAAATGACTTGCCCAGGATCATACAGTCAGTGTCTAAAGAGGATTTGAACTCAGATCTCCCACGTTCCTCCCAGCTGTCTCTGACACAGCCCCAGTTTTGCTCCTTTTCATCTCCAAACCCTGTACAACTTCCTGGCTGGAGTCAAGCCAACTCAGGCCAGGCTGGTGGCAGAGACCAAGCAGTGGCTGCCAGTCCCTGAGGAAGCTTGGCTCTCCCAATCGCCACATCTCCATCCATGAGGAGGTCCTATGTTCTTGGCGTGATTCTTTTTTGTCCACGATCCCTGAATCCATATGTTTGTTTATCTGCCTCTTAAAAGCGGGCTGGTTTCTGCATGAAGGACGGGCTCCTCATGGGAACGGAGCTCATTTCAAAAAGAGCCACCCAATAACAAAGGAACACAAGATGGAGCCTTTGCCGAAGCCGGCCAGCCTCTGGCTTGCTGAGAATTTCACGGATTTGTTGTGAAAAGCTCTCGTTTGCGCCACATCCAGCATTCGACATGTTTTCATCTTCGTGCTCCCTTTAGAAACCGTGTTTTATGGGAGGATCTGTCTGTCTGTTTTCTGTCAGGGCTACTTAAGGAAAGAGCCATCGAGCAGACATTTATAGAACATGGAGGACTCACAGCCCTTTGAGTGGGTGGTCTCCTGGGAGCCTCCTTGGGGAAGCAAGTCCCCTAGCTGTTGTAAGCCTTACTTTACAGATAAATATACCGGAGCTCAGCTTAAGTGAATGTGGCCCGGTGAAAAAAAATCACAGCTTTGAAGTACATGAAATGTGCTTGAAATGTCCTGGGTGGGGGAGGCTAGGTGGTGCAGTG
Organism: Myrmecobius fasciatus; assembly: GCA_023553655.1. Classification (NCBI taxonomy): domain Eukaryota; kingdom Metazoa; phylum Chordata; class Mammalia; order Dasyuromorphia; family Myrmecobiidae; genus Myrmecobius; species Myrmecobius fasciatus. Next base: position 25,220 of record JAJPUD010011815.1, read on the forward strand.
GTTAGAGTAACAGCCCTGGAGTCAGGAGTTCAAATCCAGCCTCAGACACCCAACACGTGCTAGTGATGGGACCCTGGACAACTCCCTTAACCCAAACCGTCTGGTCAAAAAATAACGTCTTGGGATGGGATCATCCTGAGTGGCAAGCTCAGCTCAGCAGGACAGTGCAGCTTAAGTCTGAATTCTCCCTGTGTAACCTAGGGAAACTTAAACTTACTTCCCTCTCTGAGTCTCAGTTTCCTCATCTGTAAAATGGGGTTAATGTGGTATCTATCCCAGAAGGTTGTTGCAAGGAACCCAGTGAGATAGCCTGTGAAAAGGGCTATATCGAGAAGTCGTGGAGCTGAAAGGGCCCTCAGTGATAGAAAGGGATGCCAACAATAATATCCCTTCCAAGGGGCCACCCAGCCTCCAAGGATGGCGAGCCCACCCCCTCTCCAGGCAGCCCATTCTACTCTGGGGCAGCTCTTAAGCTTAGGGCGTTTTTTCTAACCTCAGTTCTCAAATTTGTCTCTTTGCAAGATGAATTCAAGTCAGGAAGACCTGAGTTCAAAAACAGTCCCAGAAATGTGTGTCCCTCAGTAATGTTTGCTTCCTTATCTATAAAAATGGGAATAATAAGAGCACTTAAGTTCCAGAGTTGTTGCGAGGGTTTAATAAATCTTAAACTATCACATTACTGTTAATATCATGAAATGCAGTTTCCCCCATCATTCCTGAGACAAATAGAACAAGGTTAATTCCTTCTTCCCTGTGACAATCCTTAATACTCAAAACCGTTCCCATGTCGCTCCGAGTCTGCCCCAGACTAAACGCCTCCAGTTTCTTCAGGTCTTCTTCATATGGCACAGCCATCACCCTCTGGGACATTGCCCTGGGGAATTCTTAAATCAGGATCCTCAGAGCAGAGTACACTCCTCCAGAAGGAGTTTGACAAGAACTAGAATATACTGGGGCTGTCTCTCCTTCCCTTGAGCCTCAGATTGCAGTTATCACTCTTGCTCTATCAGCAGCTAATATTATCATCATCCTAACATTGATTTTGTTTGCTCCAGGGGTCTTTAACTTTCCTGATGTCAGTGTGCCCTTTGACAAGCTGCCCAAACTCATGATTGGCAGAAAGGCTAAACTTCAATCAAAAGTCAGGGAAAACAAAGATGTAATGCTTTTCTCCACTCAAATTCACGGAACCCCTGCCACCTAGTTGTGGACCACTCCGCAGGTTCAGAGCCCCTGATTTAATCTCATGTTAAGTCCATGAGCTGGAGGGGCAGCTAGATGGCTCAGTGGATAGAGCACTGGCCCTGAAATCAGGAGAATCTGAATTCAGATCCAGCCTCAGACACTTAACTCTTACTAGCTGTGTGTTCCTGGGCAAGTCACTTAACCCCAATTGCCTCAGCAAAAATTAAAAAAAAAAGAAAAGAAAAATAGCCATTCCATTTTTTCCCCAGAGAAGTAGAAACTGCCTACTTGGTTTGGTGGATAGAGCTCTGAGCCTGGAATCCAAAAGGCTTGAGTTCAAATCCAGCTTCAGACACTTAGTAGCCATGTAACCCTGTGACACTTTATTTCTGCCTCAGTTTCCTCATCTGTAAAATGGGGATAAATATAGCATTTATCCTCCAGTTTTTTTTCTAAAATAAAAAAAGATCTTTGCAAACCTTAAAATGATATGTAATTTCAAACTAGCTATTATTATTATCTCCTAAAGCATCCCATTCCACTTTTGGCTAGCTCTAATAATAGAGGCTCTAAGCTTCCTTTTTCCTTCCTAGATCCTGTCTTGATCCTAAATTTTCATTCCTCCTCTCTTCTTGCCGGATACTTCTAGCTCTTTATTTTGGAACCTCAGTGCCCTTGTCTTGGTCTTTGTCGGCTTCAGTTTCCTCCTGTGTGGGTTTGGACGGGGATGACTTTTTGGGTCCCCTCTATCTGTACCTGTGGTACAGCTGGGCCAGCCCTTCATTGCCCCCAAAGCCCATAAGGATGCCTTTATTGCAGGATATTATCTGAGCAGCCTAACAGCCGAACATTCACATCCACATTTCAATAGTGGTGGGTTAGATATCGCTTCCTCGGGGTCCAATGGCATTCTCACTTCCTTTGTGCTGGACACTAGAGTAGCCCATGACATGAACTTTGACCAGCAGCCTCTGTGTCTCAGTCCTCAATGACCAGAACTGACACTTTTCTTGCTCGTTAGTATTTGTTGGGAGCTTTAAAGTGTCACAACAACTCTCTGAGGAAGGCCCTGTGGTTATTTTTAGCCCTGTTTTACATAGGAGGAAACTGAGGCACAGAGAGAATGACTTTCATGCAGCAAGATAATGACAAAGAGAAATCTGGAACTCAGGGCTCTGGACTCTGAATCCAGTAGGATTTGCACTCTACAACACCTCCTCCTCCTCCAAATAGCACTGCTTTTACCCACATTCCCTTTTGATTCAATCTCATTTTCAAATCTAGTGTGAGTTAAAATAACGGTTTTGGAAAAGGGAGAGGGCAGAAAAAATAAAAAAAGAATGAGAGAAAGAAAAAAGGAAGGAAGGAAAGAAAAAGGAAGAGAAAAGAGGAAGAACTATTATGAAAATGCTTGTTTTATTACATACATTAAAAATTAAACAAAAATTTTTAAAAAGAAAAAGAAGGAAGAAAAAGAAAGAGAAAAAGAAAGGAAGGAAAGAATAAGAGAAGGAAGGAAAGAAAGAAAAAAGAAAGGAAGAAAGAAAAAAGGAAGGAAAGAAAGGAAAGAAGAAAAAGAAGAAAGGAGGAAGGAAGAAAGGAAGGAAGAGAGGAGAGAGGAAAGAAGGAAGGAGAGGAGAGAGGAGAGAAGGAAGGAAGGAAGAGAGGGAGGAGGGAAGAAAAAGAAAGAAAGAAAGAAGAGCCAAGAAAGAGTAGGACTTCTGAGGAGGAAAGAGGCACTGTACTTCACTGTTACTCCTAATACCGATCTCTTCATCCAGACCTTTCCTGATGCTTCCCACAGTGTCGTCTGCTGCACAAGATGATTGCTGAGCTTTCTCCCAACTCCCAACTTGGTTCAAGCCCTTCGCCCTTGCCCTGGGCCTCACTGGGGGCCCTTTCAGTCCACCTGCCTCTTCAGTCCCCCAAGAGGCAGTGCAAGGACCAGAAGGAGAGACGCCCTTCTGTACTCCCAGTCCTGGGCTCGTCTCGTGTCAATATTGCTTTTCCCCCCGTGCCCATGACCCTGCTTTATTTGCTTAAACACATTGAGTCCCTTTCATCAGGAGACGTGGGGGGAAAGCGAGTAAGACCTCGTTCAGCTTCATGGTGCGGCCAGAGCAGCCCCGTTTGTTATGTCTACCAGTTGATCGGCCTTTCTAAAAATATTTAGCTAGTAATGTGACCCTGCCAGCCGCCTGTTTTTAGTGCAAACACTCAATTAATCATCCTAATTTTTCCAATTATCCAGAAGTTTCTGTCCTTGGAGGCTCCCTAGAATGCCACAGGGTAGGGGCTGAAAAGGATAGATTGTCTGCACACAGTAGGTGCTTCACAAATGAATTGTCGGATTGAGATGATTTGAGATGATTCCTTTGACTGGGGAAGTTTCTGCTTACCTAGTTAAAGTGAACTCTGGAGTAATGGTCATACAAGAGAATAAAACCATGACTTGGGGTTTGGAAGGGACCCCTAGTTAGTAGTATATGGGGTTTAAAGGTTTACAAAGTATTTCACAAATAGTAACCCATTTGATCCGCCCAACCACCTGGAAGGATGTGATATTACTACACCTATTTTCTTGATGAGAAAACTGAGGCACACAGAGGTTGTCATGTGCTCCAATAATCTCATTTTACAGAAAGGGAAACTGAGATCCACACAAGTCACAGATCCAGAGCCGGAAGGAGCCTTTAGGAAGAAGTTGTCTAATCCAGTTTTTGCCATCTTACAGATAAGGAAACCAAAGGTGACATCACTCCCCCCTCAAGTTTGTACAGATATTGACCAGCTGAGCTCTGAATCCAGGACTTTGGCCTCCAGACTCAGTGGGAATTTCACGCTTTCCCTGACTTTGCCTTTGAACTTGCTCTGTTTGGGGAAAGGCTCAGTGAAAAGTCCCTCATCCGTAATGTAGGGATTGGAAAAGCGGATTTCCAAACGTGCCCCTAGCTACAAATGATGGCCCTCTGATTACGAATGCCCATTTGAAGCAGTGCCAGACTCAGAAACAGAAGCCACGTCTTCTACGAGGTCACTGTCAACTTCTCTGGACCTCAGTTTTCCCCAAGAATTTTGGGCTCACAGAATTGAGAACTGGGCTGGACCATAGAAATCACTTGTGCCACCTGTGAGGCAATGGAACTCTATTGAGAGGTTAAGTGGATACTCAAGATCACACGGGGCAAAGAGCTGGGTTTGTGTTCTGCCTTTGAATACAAGGTTCTTTCCTGTGTCCCATGACTTGGGGCACAGGAGAGGGAAAAGGTTGCTATGTCCATAGTGATGGTCAGGGGAGGCTCAAGTTGCTTTCAAATCATTCTAAACCTTCTGAGTCAATGGGCATAGGTTGAGCTCCCACTGTGTGCAGGAGACTGTGCTGTTACATCTCCCCAATTAAAAACAAGAATCCGTTGAGTTTCTAGCTCCTACAGGGGAAGCAGCCCAGGATGGTGAGAAGAGAAAGATCTCAGCCCTGCTACTAACTCACTGTTGGCTTTGGGCAGTTGTGATAAGTATTCTCTATGTTAACATTCTAAATTCTAAGATTTCTCTTAGTCTGATGCAGGAATAGCGTGCTAGAACTGGATTAGGAAGGCCTGCGTACAAATCTAGCCTCTGATGTTTACTAGATGTGTGACTTATACAAGATCATGTAATAGCTTTTAGTTTCAGATTTCTCATCCATAAAATGAAGGGTTGGACTCTATGACTTGTGAAGTCCATGATCTGAGAGTCCATGTCAGAAGTGGGAGGTGCCTCCTGGACACACCTATTCTCTGTACATGTGCCTTATTCCCAATGTATTTTAAGTTGGAACCCATTTTTCCAGGGAGTGTGTGTGGGTGTGTTTTGCTGTTCTTGTTATACCTTCTTAATACTTTTTTCTAGAAGTTTATGGAGTTTTACTGATTATTACTGGGGACACACTAGATGGGGGCTTATGAGCAACAGCCCATGGCTATCCCTGGAACTCTGAGGATAAAAGTATTGTCGCCTGCGACAAATTATCTTGTGAGTTAGGAGAGGGAAGGGGAAGGAGAGAGGAAGGGAAGAAGAGAGAAAGAGAAAGCAGAAAGAAAGGGAAAAGAGTAGGGGAGAGAAGAAAGACAGAAAGGGGGAAAGGGAGAAAGGAGAGAAAAGGAGGAAAGGCAGAGGGAAGAAAGGAAAAAGAGTGGGACAGAAATAGAGACAGAGAGAAAGGAGGAAGAGCAGGTAGAGAGGAAGGGAGAAAAGAAGGAAGGAAGAGAGAAAGGAAGGAGAAATTAAAGAAGGATGAAAACAGGAAGAGGGAAAAAGATGCAATGAAAAAAAGAAAAAGGAAAGAAAAACAAAAGGAGAAAAGAAACAAATTAAGGAATAAAAACCAGGAAGGGAGAAGTGGAAAGAAAGAAAAGAAAAAGGGAAGGGAGAGAGGAGGGAAAGAGAAAGAAACAGAGCCAGAAGCCAGCAGAAAATGAGGCAAGGCTCTGGGAGAGAAGGCACCTGCTCCAGGTGGAGTAGGGAGGACCAGGGATGCTGCAGCTGAGTCCTAGCCCAGAGCTCCCTCTGGTGGAGCCGCAAGGAGCTGCTTCCCCAGGGAGGCCCTGGCTGTGGACAGATCCCTAAGGGTTCCTGGGCCAGGAAGACTGGAACACGGTCAGTGCCGGGGGGTCGCCAGGGATCAGCCTCCTGCACCTCCCCCTCTGCTCCCGCCCGGGCCCATCAGAGGGCAGCAGCTTCGGAACAGGAGCAGCCCCCTCCTCCCATTTCATGAAGGAGGAAACCAGAAGAGGAAAGTGATTCAGCTAAAGCCACCCAGGGAGGGCTGGGGCTTCAACCCCCTCTCAGCACCCCAAACGACAGAGAGGCCCAGAAGAGAAAGAAAAGACAAGCATTTGTCTCGGGGTGTTTTCTTCTAAAAATTCCCCTCCCCCTGCCCAACAGCACCCTTGATTATTAGTCAAGCAAAATAAATCCCGCCCTCCCTGCCTGCCCCCCTTCATTATATGTCCACATGTACACATATCAAGACAGACATATATTGTACATACAATGTGTCCACACATAGACATGTCACACATGCACATACATGTATCTGCATATGCACGTGTATCAATATCCGCACACACATGTCACACACGTGCACCCCCCAGTACAGCCCTGTCACTAGAAGGATCAGGAAAACGTTTATGTGGAAGATTTCCTGAACAGCCAGGAAGTGAATCTGAGGAGAAAGTGCTGAGGGTCCAGGAAAGGAGAGCTGAAGGTCGGGAGGCGAGTGATGGGGAGTGTATACAGTAGTGTCTACTCAGAGCACAAGCAGGCCGGCGTGTCTGGACCGCAGCCTGACAGAGGGCACAAAACAGAATCAAATGCGGAAAGGTAGCCATCAGTCATTTATTAATCACCTACTGTGTGCTGATCCCTGGGAAGAAAGGCCCCAGATAGTCGATGCTCTCAAGGATCTCCCTGCCCGCCTGATGGTGGATCCAGGTGGTGAAGGTAAACCAAAGAAAAACCTCTCTTTTATCCCGGGCAGGAGGGAGCCCCTGAAGCGTAATGGGACATGAGCAATGAGGTCGGGCCTGTGTTTGGGGAGAGCACCTGGGCGGCTGGGAAAAGATGGCTTGAAATGGGGAGGGCCTATTAAAAAGCAAGGCAAGGGGTGGAGGAGCCAGGTGGGAGCTGGGTGAATGGGGAAAGGGCTGGAGAGGGTAAGCCCACCTCCAGACGCTGGGAGCATGGCGGCACCGACAGAAATGGGGACATTTGGCCAAGGGGCAGGTTCAGGGGAACCAGTTGTAACTTCCTCTTTGGACATGTGGTGTTTCTCCTGTTTGGGGGGCTACTTGGCCAGGGGGGCCTGGAGCTCAAGGGAGAGACCGGTGATCTGGGAGCCATTCGCACGATGATGGCAGCTGAGGGAGGGAGCTGATGGGGTTACTGAGACTCCGGGCGTACCCCTAGATGAGAGCACCCCTAAGGAGGGAGTGTCACAGAGATAACGGGCCAGGAGAGAGGAGTCTTTATCTGCTTCACAGCCCTAGCTGAGACTCCCAGAATTAGGGAGGGGCTTTTTACTCACAGAACTTTGGCACATGGAAGCAAAGGTGGGGGAGGGGCTCAGGGGCACGTTTTTGGCCTATGGGTCTATAAGCTAAAAGTGAGATTGGTGGAACTCCCGTGTCTTATGGAAAGGAGGGGCCATCCCACCTGAGGACTTCCGCTGAGACCAGGGAGGTGGCAACAAGATGGAAAGCCCAGATGAAAGAGAAAGAAGGAGGACAAGGAGGAGGAGGGAGGAAAGGAGAAAGAGAAGAAGAACAAAGAGGAGGAAGAGGAAGAAGAAAAAGAAAAAAGAAGAAGAGAACTAATGAAGAGAAGAAGAAGAAAAAAGAGTCGGAGGAAGTAGGAGGAGGAGGGAGGAGAAGAAGAAAAAGAAGGAAGAGGAGGCGGAGGACAAGAAGAAGAAAGAGGACAGACAGAGAGAGAGGCAGCAGAAGAATAACAGGATGGAGATGCTCTCCACAGGGCCGCAGACCCAGAAAGAGTGAAATGAGATCACCAGAGGGCATCATGGGGGCCTGAAGCATCAGCAGTGTAAGGGACTGCCTCCTGTTTAGCCATTCGTGCTCCCTGGCCACCCCCACTATCCCCACTGATGGCAGGGTGTACCCCAAATTTTGTTGGGTGGATTGTTCTAATGTTAATTTTCTTTTTTCCCCCTGAGGCAATTGGGATTAAGTGACTTGCCCAGGGTCACACAGCCAGGAAGCGTTAAGTGTCTGAGACCACATTTGAACTTGGGTCCTCCTGACTGCAGGGCTGGGGCTCTATGCCCTGCGCCCCCTAGCTGCTCCCCTTATACTCATTTTCTCAGTACTTTACTTCATGCTATGACTGCTTTGACTAGTTGTGTCATCTGACTTACCAGTCAAAGTCAGTACGTTAGTGGGGGCTCACGAGTTGTGGTTTTAAGTGAATAGAGACCCTGAGAGCGCCTTGAACCTGAGGTAGCTTGGGCTCCACTAGGGGCTCAGGTATGGCCCCAGAGGGAGCATATCACGTGCTTCACATTAACCAATCAATAAACATTGTTTAAGAACCTACTATGTGCCATGGCATAAAAAAAGCAAACACAATTAGTCTGGAGCATCATCTCCCCAGTCCTCCTCTCCCCCTCCCCCTCTCCCGTCCTCCCCTCCTCGAGGCTCTGGGCCAACTCTGGCCTCCACTGGGGAGGACTGGGCCTCTCCCTCAAACCCTTCCCCTCTCACACTTGAGCCAGGAAGGAGGTAGGGCAAAGGGAGAGTCCCCGCGGCCTGGAGACTTGGGCGCGGGCTTCACCCCGGGCTGCAGCCACTCAGCGGACGGACTCAGGCCCAAGCGCGCTCCAGGCTGGCCAGGGGCGGCCTTCCAGCCGTCGTGCCTCTTGGGAAGGAGGCCCCGGCCTCCGCCGTGCAGGCCGTGCGCCAGCTGCCCCCGCCCCTGCCAGAAGAAGGAAGCGGGAGGCCCCGCAGGTGGGAGTGGCGGACGGAGCGGGGCACTTATTCTGCTTCAAGGCCTTTCCCATTGCGTCGGGGCAGTGCGCTGGCTGGGGAGCTGGGCACCGAGTGCTCGCGAGCGCCGGAACGTGGGCAAAGTCCTCCGCACGTTCTTATGGGTGGGCATGTCGTCCTCAGCCCATGTGCCAGGTAGTGGTGCGGAAGGACTTTCCCCCCTTCTCTGTATCTGTCTGTCTGTCTCTCCCTCTTTCCTTCTTTCTTTCTTTTCTTTGTTATAAGGGACGGCCCATTGGGCAGGAGGAAGGGTGAAATACATTGGGGAAAAAATAAGGTGATGAACATTTAAAAAAACTATTTCGGGCGGAGCTGCGCTCTTTGAAAGAGGGCAGAAATAAATGGGGAGAGCAAGCTGGGGCGGACAGCCCACGCCGGGCACGCCCCAGGCCGCCTCCACGGCCCCTTTTAGATCCCGGGCGGACATGTGATGGGGCTCGATGGGGCCGCTGCTGAAAATGTGGGATCTGGGCCGGAGAAGCAGGCGGTTGCTCTGTGAGCTGGCGGCTCGGATCTCCGGCAGAAATGGGGGGGCATCATTGGGGGGCTTCCTGTATGCCTGGGAGGACGCCCCGCCGCCTGGGCCCCACTAACGCCTGTCAGTGTCCCGGGCTGCCCTGAGGGCCCAGCGCTCATTCTACCGGAAGGTGCTCCCACCCAGGCAGCGCCCATCCCGTCAGGCCCGTGCGCACGTGAGCGATTTCAGGCTTAAGGAGGGCTAAAGAGCCGCTTCCCCACACGGACACCCGCAAGGAACTCTGGGAGCACTCTCGCAACTCCCACAACCACTGCGGGCCAGTGCGGAGGGCGTGAGGCTTCTGAGGGGGCGGGGCCTTTGCACACATGCGTGCATACACACATGTATGTGTGTCTGCACACAAACACACAAAACACAAACATACAAAACAGACAAACACATACAAACACACACACAAATACATGCATACAAACACTTGTGCACACACACAAAACACATACACAAACACATACAAAACATACAGACACAAACATACAAACATACACACAAGACAAACAAACACTTATACACACACAAACACATACATACAAACACTTGCACACATACAAACACACATAAACACACATTTCAACAGCCTCTTGTTCCAAGCTCCACCGTGGGTAATGTCACCGGGCCACAGAGAGCCATGCAGTCCATCCCCCACCTTTCTGGGCCCCCTTTCCTCCTCTGTTAGTCAGATGAGCCGCTCACAGCTGATAGGTCAGATCCACTTTCTCCAGAGTTCTGTCTCTCTTGAGGCTCCCTGATCATCTTACAGAGAAAAGCTTTGATCGAATCCCTTTGTCTTTAGCATCCACCAGAAGGTTAAGAGACTCGGGTTACACGGTTAGTAAAAATCTGAGGCAGGATTTACACCCCAGTCTTTCGGGCTTTAAGTCAGAGTCCATCCCCTGGGCCGCCCAGTTACCTTTTGGATAACCTCAGAGGTCCTTTTCCCTTCTAAATCAATGACTAGAGATCCAAGAGGACCCTTCCCATTGCACCATACACTCAATATGTCAAAAAATATTTACTGAGGACCTACTATGTGCCAGGCCCTAGTGTGGGGCGTTCAGGCCATCCCTGACTTCAATCTAATGCAAGAAGGCCCCAAGGAAATGACTGTAACAACAAGCTATACACAAGATAAATAGGAAATAATTAGCAATGGGAAGGCGCTAGAATTAAGAGAAACCCAGAAAGTCTCCGTCTCTACCCTGGAAGAAACTGACCTATGAGGTCAATGAAGAATATGGCTTCATGTGTTCACTAGCCTCGAGTGGGCCCTTACTGCTGAACAGCCTGCCCTAATCTCCGACTTACTCATCTCCTTGTCTCATCTCCGAACTTGTGAGAATTGGGCGTGAAAGAAGAATGAGAGTTGCTATGAGGATCGGCGCAGACAACTGATGTAAACTTTCCATAAACATTACACAAGCTTTGTGAACTCTGAAGTGCTAAATGTTAATGCACATGTATATGTTAGTCATTATTAATTATTACAATCCGAATAAAGGGCATATTTAATTAAGGACATTTCCCTGAATCCCGGGGCCCAAAGCTCATTTGGAAGAGTCTCCAGAACTTGATTTCCCAGGATGCCACATGTCTGCAGTCATCATGTCCGGGAGGAGATGATGATCAGGAAAGAAAGAAAGATGGCGACCACGAGGAGAGAGAGAGAGAGAGAGAGAGAGAGAGAGAGAGAGAGAGAGAGAG
>JAJPUD010011815.1:36191-51647 GCA_023553655.1 Myrmecobius fasciatus
GAGAGAGAGAGAGAGAGAGAGAGAGAGAGAGAGAGAGAGAGAGAGAGGGAGAGAGAGAGAGAGAGAGAGACGAGTGGGGGCAACTCGAATGGGCCACGACCGGGTGCCAACTAATGCCAATGACCAGGCAACACCAGAGAAACAGCAGACAAAAGCTAGAGTGGCAGTAAGGCTCTCAGTCCGGAAGACTCCTCATCCTGGAGCAATGACTGCTGGAGGAACTCTTTCCAGATGATCCTGGGGGGTTGGAGACAGGCAGTGAAGCTGTACTCTGTCCAATGCAGAATGTGGGTGATTGTTTCCATGCACGATGACTCAGTTGAGTCCCAATTAAATGTTTTATGGATTCAATGCTATCTTTTGCCTCGGTCCCATTAGTACAATGGTCAAAACAACATCCCAGCTTGTGTGATTCTTGCAAGTTTCCAGTTTCAATCTGGGTGGGGGCAAATGAGCCAGATGACATAAGTTATTCATAAATTGGCCTCCTCTATGACTGTGAATTCAGTGAGGAGTGTAGCAATAAGCAGAGTCGCTGTGAGGATGATAAAAGTTAGAGAGACATAAGATAACCTTCCTAATGATTACTGAGATCCAGAAGTGAAATCCGCTGCTTGGAAGGGAGTGAGTTCCCCCTCCATCCAGCACGGTCACTAGATGACCGTTGGTCAGAGACGGAGGAGAAGGAGCATCTGGTTAGGGAGAAGTTGGACCAGATAATGTCTGTCTGTCTGTCTCTCCCTCTTTCCTTCTTTCTTTCTTTTCTTTGTTATAAGGGATGGCCCATTGGGCAGGAGGAAGGGTGAAATACATTGGGGAAAAAATAAGGTAATGAACATTAAAAAAAACTATTTCGGGCAGATATATTATTTCAAGAAATCATCAAGGAAAAGTGCCCCAATATCTTAGATCTAGAGGATAAAATAGAAACTGAAAAAAACCACCAATCACCTCCTAAAAGAGATCCCCAAACAAACTCTCCAAGGAATAGTATAGCCAAATTCCGGAACTTCCAGATTAGGGGAAAAATGTTATAAGTAGCCTGATATCAATTCAGATATCATAGATCCACGGTCAGTATCACACAAGATTTAGCAGCTACCACATTAAAGCATGGGATATGATATTCTGGAAGGCAAAGGAGCTATGATTATAACCAAGAATCACCTATCCAGCAAAATTGAATATATTTCTTCAGGTGAAGACAAATGCACATTCAATGAAAATGAATCAAGAATTTCTGATGAAAGGATCAGAGTTAAATAGAAAAGTTGACATTTAAGCACAAGACTCAAGAGAAACATCGAAAAGACAAGCATAAAAGTATAATCGTAAGGGATCCAATAAAATTAAACTATTTATATTCCTATTTGAGAATGTGATAAATGTAACTTCTAACAACTCAATCATTATTAGGGCAGTTAGAAAAAAATCTACATAGACAGAGGGCATAAATATAAGTTGATTTTGTTGGGATGATCTCAAAATACTGTAGGGGCCAGAAAGAAGGGACGCACTGGGAAAGGAGGGAAGGGAGAGGTAGAATGGGGAAAATTTTCTCACATAAAAAGAGGTGGGCAAGGAAGAATATTTCTAGGGGGGGAATGGGTGTGTGTATGATGGGCAATACTTGAGCTTCACTCACATTGGGATTGGTTCAAAGAGGGAAAAATGTATAAATACATACATATACACACAAACACACATATGTACATATACATACACTATACACACACACATATATATATACATATATATGCATACACACACAAAGAAATCTATATTACCCAATATGTAAATAGAAGGGGAAACTGATAAGAAATATGAGGGGGATTAATAAAAGGAAGGTAGATTAAGGGAGGCAGGGACCAGAAGCAAAAGAGAGCGAAGGATAAACAGAAGCAAATAGGATGGAGAAAAATACATAGTTATTAATCATGTATGTGAATATGAATGGGAAAAGCTTGCCTATAAAATGGAAGCAGTTAGTACAATGGATTAGAAGTCAGAATCCAATGATATGTTGTTTACAAGTGACACACTTGAAACAGAAAGACACACAACTAAAATAAAGGACTGGAGAAAAATCTATTATGGTTCAACTGAGGTTAAAAAAAAAAAAGGCAAGAATAGCAATCATGATCTCAGGCAAGGTAAAAGCAAAAACAGACCTAATAAAAAGAGATCTAAAAAAAAGTCATTTTGCTTAAAGGTACTATAGACTACGGGGTAATATCCAACATTTTTATAGCAAGTTTCTCTGATAAAAGCCTCATTTCTTAAATGAATAAAGAACAGAGTCAAATTTATAAAAATAAGAGCCATTTCCCAATTGATCAATGATCAAAGGTCATGAATAGGCAGCTTCCAGAAAAAAGAAATCAGAGTTATGTGTAGTCACATAAAAATGCTCTAAACGACTATTGATTAGAGTTCATTAAATTAAATTAAAACAACTCTGAGGTACCATTTTATACATTTTACATTTTCAGAAATGACAAATGCTGGAGAGGATGAGGGGAAATAGGTAAACTAAATAAATTTCTGATAGAATAATGAAGTGGTCCCATTGTTCTGGAGAACAATTTGGAACTAGGCCCAAAGGGGTAACTGCATACTTTTTGACCCAGCAACCCCACCACTAGGTCTATATCTCAAAGAGATATTTTAAAAAGAAAAGTGACTTGTATGCATAAAAATATTTCTAGCAGCTCCTTTTGTGGTGATGAAAAATTGGAAACCGAGGGATGCTTATCAATTGGGAATGGCTAACTCAGTTTTGGCGTATTGATTGTAATGGAATTCTATTATTTCATAAGAAATGACAAGGGTTCAGAAGAAACATGGCAAGATCTATGTGAGCTGATGCAAAGGAAAGTGAGAAGAACCAGGAGATCATTGTGCACAGTAAGAGCAATGTTGTAATGATGATTGACTGTGAAAGACTTGGCCACACTAATCAATATAATCAGGACAATTCCAAAGAACTCATGATGAAAAAATGCTATTCCATTCCAGAGAAAAGTGATGTGCAAATTGAAGTATAATTTTCTTGCCTTTTTTGGCTTTCATTTGTGTATTTATTTTTGCAAAATGGCTAATATGAAAATGTGTTTTGTGTGATTTCACATGGATAACTGATATTATTCTACTTGCCTTTTCAATGGATAGTAGGGAAGAAGAGAACTTGGAACTCAAAATTTAAAAAGAAAAGAAAGTTGAAAATAAATAATGAATGGAGGGAGAGGGTTTTTTGGATTGAACCTGGAATTTCAATTCCCAGTGAGAACACTTCCTCAGTGCAGGTCAGCATGTTTGTTACAAATTAGAGTTATGGAGAATTGCCTAGAGCAGGCTGCTTAAACTTTTTCCATTTGTGACCCTTTTTTGCCAGAGAAAATTTTATGCAACCCTGGGTATGTAAAACAGGTATACAAATCAAACACTTACTGATAATAAATCATAAAGAAATTTATTTTAAAACAATTCTTTGGTATACATATAATTTTACCATTTATTAAAGATGGAAGCAAATTTGCATACAAATAAGATAAATGTACTTGCTTATTTTTACATAAAGAGTTAAATCTTGGCAGAATATTTGATGATTTTTACTGTTGTCATTTTTTTTTACGACTCCTACATTCATTTACCCAAGCTCATATAGGGTCGAGATCCACAGTTTAAGAAGCTTTGGCCTAGAGTACTGATAGATTATGTAATTTGCCCTGAGTCTCATAGCCTGTATATATCTGAGGCAGAGTTTGAACCCAGTTCTTTTCTTTTTTTTTTAATATTTATTGATTTATTTTTTTAACACACTTTGCTTTATGAATCATGTTGGAAGAGAAAAATCAGAGCAAAAAGGAAAAACCATGGGAGAGATTAAAAAACAGAAAAAAGAAGTAAATGCAGCATATGTTTATTTATATTCAGCCCCCTTAGTTCTTTTTCTAGATGCAGGTAGCATTTTCTGTCCAAAGTCTATTGGGATTGCTTGGATCACTGAACCACTGAGAAGAACCGAGCCTTTCACAGTTGATCACTGCACGTTCTTGCTATTACTGTGTACAACGTATTCCTGGTTCTGCTTGTTTTGCTCAGCATCAGTTCGTGTCAATCTTTCCAGGCCTTCCTATACCCTCATTTTTATAGAACAATAATATTCCAATACTTTCATATACCATAACTTATTCATTCAGCCATTTCCCAACTGATGGGATGCACTCCTTTTGCAATTCTTTGCCATCACAAAAAGAGCTGCTACAAACATTTTTACACATGTGGGTCCTTTTCCCTCCATTATGACTTCCTTGGACAACGGACCCAGTAATGGCACTGCTGGGTCAAAGGGTATGCACAGTTTGATAGCCTTTTGGGCATAGTTCCAAATTGCTCTCAAGAATGATTGGATCCGTTCACAGTTCCACCAACAATGTATCAGTGTCCCAGTCTTCCCACATCCCCTCCAACATTCATCATTATCTTTTCCTTTTTTCTTAGCCAATCTGAGAGGTATCTCAGAGTTTTAATTTGCATTTCTCTAATCAATAGAGATTTAGAGCATTTAGATGGCTTTAATTTCATCACTTGAAAATTGTCTGTTCACATCCTTTGACCATTATCAGCTGGGAAATGACTTGTTCTTATCAGTTTGACACAATTCTTTATATATTTTAGAAATGAGAACTTTATCAGAAATGTTGGCTGTAAAGATTTCCTCCCCGGCTTTGTACTTCCCTTTTAATCTTGTTTCTGTTCTTTTTGTTTGGGCAAAATTTTTTTAGTTTAATGTAACCAAAGTTGTCCATTTTACTTTTCATAATGATCTCCAGCTCTTCTGGTCATAAATTCTTCCCTTCTCCAAAGATCTGATAGGTAAATAATCCCTTGTTCTCCTCATTTGTTTATGGCATCATCCTTTATGTCCAAATCGTTTATCCATTTGATCTTATTTTGGTACGGGGTGTAAGGGTAGGTCTAAGCTGAGTTTCTGACATACTATTTTCAAGTTTTCCCAGCAATTTTTATCAGATATTGAGTTCTTTTTTGAGAAGCTGGAGTTTGGGAGTTTATCAAACGCACTGCTTATAGGCCTTGATTATTGTGTCATATGTATCTAATCTATTCCACTGATCCACCACTCTTATTTCTTAGCCAGTACCAAATGGTTCTGATGACTGCTGCTTTATAATACAGTTTTAGTTTGGTACTGCTAAGCCACCATCCTTTGTATTTTTTTTCCCTTAATTCCCTTGATATTCCTCATCTTTTGTTCTTCCAGATGAATTTTGTTATTATTTTTTCTAGTTCTTTAAAATAATTTTTGGCAGCTTCATTGGTATGGCACTGAACAAGTAGACCAATTTAGGCAAAATTGTCATTTTTATTATATTAGTTCAGCCTAACCACGAGCAATTGATATTTTTCCAATTGTTTGGCTCTGACTTTATTTGTGTGAGAAGTGTTTTGTAATTGGACTCCCAAGTATTTTATTTCGTCTTCAGTCATTTTAAATGGAATTTCTCTTTCTGTCTTTTGCTGATGGGCTTTGTCAGTAATATATAGAAATGCTGATGATTTTTGTGGCGAATCCAGTTCTTGATGGTTCCATGGCCAGCTCTCTGCCTACCATCATCCCTTACTCATCCTCTCCACCCTCATCATCATCACCATCAGTCACAGTAATATAACACTGGTCGGCCACGTCCTTTTCCCCACATTACCTCACTGGAGTCTCACAACAGCTACGTGACCCGGGTGATATTATTTGTCCCCATTTCCCAGCTGACCAAGGTGAGTCACTGAGAACCAGCTAACAGGTGTCAAAGAAGGAATCTGAACACAAGACAGACCTTCCTGACGTGAAGCTCTTTCCACCTCTGACATTCTGTGAATGAGGAATGGGGGGGGGCAGGAAGGGGGAGCAGGAGAGAAACGACCCCCCGTCCCTCAGAAATGGTCTCAGGATTCCCAGCTCCTGCAGAAATGGCCTTCTCTTGGTCTATGGGTGATGGATAACACTTCTGACCTTTTTTCATTGCCCTACAATCAAAGTGAGATTTCCCGGAAGCTTTTCTCTCTTCTGCAAGAAGCTTTTCCCCCTCCCTTCATGCAGCTGCCAGGGTTTTCTCCTTCCACATTATCTTCATCTACATCGTGTTCTGTAGGCGCTTTACTATTTCAATCTTGAGTGCCCACCAAGACACATTGTAAATGACAGTGACAATTGTAAAGGGCAAGGACCTTGTGTGTGTGTGTGTGTGTGTGTGTGTGTAAACTCAACAACTAACACAACATCCGGCACATAGGAAGCTCTTGCTAAGTGTTGACTTACTGAACAACTGATGCGCTTGGCGCATCTAAGTGCTTAAAACACCTTTGGTTTCATGTGTTCATTTCCATCCATCCTCCAGCTCCATCCACGGTACCTGAATAGGAGGGACAGAGGCAGAGAGTGGGAGGCAGCCCAGAGCTGGGGACTGGGAGAGGCCAGGGGGCAAAGGACTGGAGAGTGGGGGAAAGTGTGAAGATGAACCAGTCTGCTGAGAGGCTGAGATTAGGAAGGGAGGAGGGTACAGGATGGACAGCACCGAGGATGGAGAACCAGGGGCGATCATCAGGGTTAGGGGTTATGAGGCGGAGGGAAAGACGGAATGACGGCAGATGAGTCTGATCGGAGCTGCGAACGTGGAAGCAGAACACCTGTGGCTAAGGGCCTGCGCAGGTGATGAGGAGGTCCTGCGGACAGGGCAGACTGAGCACCTGGGGGGACAGAGAATAGCCCGAAGCCCTCAAGAATGAGGGCAGGACCTGAGGAGGAGAGAGAGCGAGCAGTGACCTCCCCAAGGGCAGCCCAGCGAAGAAGCCAGAATTGCTCTCCGGGCATTCACTGTTAGCTTGGGGATTCAGGGTCGCCATGGAGAATCAGAAATGAACGGGGGAAAGCACCAGCCTCGATACACAGGAGAGATTTACTATGTCACATGGACCATCTGGCCCCATTCTCTCAGGGCGGGGACTGCTCCATTGCCCCCATGGTTCTGGGTACCCTGAGGGGTTGGGCTCAAGCTCCCACCGTGTGTCCAGAGAGGGACGGCTCAGTTCTATTTAATCACTCAGAACGGACCGGCTTTTCAGCTTTTATCATATTATTTCAACATTTGCAAACATAAATGTGCATTTCCCTTGTGCCATTTTGTTTTCTCGGGATCTAAGCTCAAAATTTAACTCAGTTATTCCTCCACCTTGGTTCTATCAAGTTCCTGTCCAGATGTTTTATCCCATTGGATCAGGCCCCAAAGGCCCTTAAGGTTGTTCCCTGAACCTTGGGGCATTCATATCAGGCCATCTGGCCCCAAAATGATCACAGCATCATCGCCCACTAAAAGCCGTGAGCAAAAGGAGTCAGCGAGCTCCAGTGCGTGAGGGGGCGGCCAGGTGGGCAGAGCTGACTCGGGCATTTCTGGAGATGCCAAGTTCAGCTGCTCAGCCCAACGAAGCAGGAACGGGCACCAGTCCGAGAGTGTTGGCACGGGCACCCAGTCCCTCCGGGCCCTTCCCTTACACATCATCATGATCGGAAACATCCTCCCCATTGCATCAGCTGAGCCGGCCATGGGGCTGCACATGTGCTGATCCCCATCACAAAGAAATGGTCAGAAAACCAGAGCAAGCCCCGGCCCTCGGAACAGTGGCCTGAGGTCCCACGTCCATCAGGGGCAAAATCAGGGCTCGGACCTCACTAGGAGCTCCCAGCGTGGGCTGGGACAAACGAAGGGAGGGCCCAGAGGGGCGCCAGCCACGGGCCTGGGTCGGACCGGGCCGCAGGGGTCCGTCCCGCAGTCCGGTGCTGGTCTCTCAGTGGTTCCCTGTTGTTGTTGATTGGAAAGTCAAACAAAACCTCAAGTCAGACCAAAGAGGCGCTTTGTAGTGAATCCCAGCAGACACATAAAGCCAGCCTCGCCCACCACATGCCTGCAAGGGGAGGGGAAACCAGCTTCTTGCCTGGCCCCCAATTCCTGCTAACCATGCCCAGCTGGCTGAACTCCCTGGGTGCCCCTGCTCCCTGCCAGCTGCCCCTCCCCATTTAACCCCTTCCTTCTCTGGCCTGACAGACTGGCCAAACAGGGAGGCCTTCCTGAGGGAGAGGGAAGGATCCGTACGTAGCAGGAGCTCTGTTTGAGGTGGGAATTCTACAGGCTTTGAGAGATGGGTGTGTATTTTCATTTTTTTTTCTCTTTCCTCAGATCCCTTCCCTTTTTCCTTCCTTCCCTTTTTTCTCCACACTGTCCTTCCTTCCCTAACTTCCTCCACTCCTTCTTTCCTTTCCTTTCTTTTTCCAATCCTTTCTTCCCTTTCTTTCTTCACTCCATCCTTTCTCTCTTCCTTTCCTCCCCTATCTTCCTTTTCTCCTTTCTCACTCTCTGCTCTCCCTCTTTCCTCCCATCCTAATCCTGAAGTTACATGGAAACCCTGCCAGCTCCCTGGGTGTTCTCTCCTCTCCCTGTTCTTTTTAATTATTAATGGAAACATGTTCTCATTGTATAAGTTAATATGACTTATCTGGATCGTATTAAAGAGGAACAAGGAGACTTAATATTGATTCCTGAGCAATCCAGTTGAAAAGAACATCACCCTGTCCTTAATTATTCCCAGATAATTAATTACTGGGGGAGAGCTCTGGAGTCAGGCCATTCCCCTCCCCACAGCAGAACTCAGACCCTGGGGAAGAATTTCCTTGGGCCTCTATCCATACCTTTCTTCACCTGGCTCCTTAGGGAATTTCCCATCATGCTTTTGGGGACTGGGAGACCAAAGCAAATGGTTGTGGGATAAATTGTCTTCCATCACATGATCATTTGAACAATCATGTAGACAACAGGAGCCCCTTTCCAACCTTCCCTCGGTGCTGTCTGGCAGAACTGGATGCCTAAGTTCAATGATCCAAGCTCTTTCAACCTCAGTTTCCTATCTGTGACAAATGGATATGATAATAACAGCTAACTTTGTAAAGCTCCTTGAAAAGTACTTTGTAAACCTTCAGATACTTGGGAGATGTGCATGATTCTTATTATTCAGAATAATAACCATCATAATAACTAGCATTTATATATAGTGGCTTCTAAGTGCTGAACACGCCAAAATCTTTATAAGAATTATCTCATTTGATCCTCACTATGGTCCTGAAGGAGGTACTATTTACTATCCCCATTTTACAAATGAGCAAATGGAGGCAGAGGGAGATAGTGACTTGCCCAGTGTCACACAGCTAATACCTTGCCCTCATCTGAGTTCCAGGCCTATAAACCTATCATACAGTAAGCATTTTTCATCCACTTTAGTTTCATCGTATGGATTGTCAGGCTGCTATCTTCTGAGCAATCATGGATCTGACAGCAAAGATCCTGCATTCTAGGGCTTATTGTAGTCAGTGCCATCTCTCATCAACAGGAGTATGTCTGTGCTATAAGAAATCCTCCTTCCATTCAGATTTTGTACAAGACATCCTCCACCCCAGTGAGCACATATGCTCCCCAATGAAGATAATCAGAGAGCTGTTGGACAGTTACCTGCATAGCACCCTGTATAGAGAATCTTGGGCCATCCGAATGCAGGGCAGGGGAGATTCCTTGTTGGGAGGAGTCTTCAGGGTTTAATTTTGCTCTAACAAGTCAAAAGTTTTTTTTGAAACTGATAAAGAGGGACCTCTAGGTGGTGCAGTGGATAGAGCCCCAGCCCTGAAGTCAGGAGGACCTGAGTTCAAATCTAGCCTCAGACACTTAACACTTCCTAGCTGTGTGACCCTAGACAAGTCACTTAACCCCAATTGCCTCAGCAAAAAAAAAAAGAAAGAAAGAAAGAAAGAAACTGATAGAGTAGAGAGGCAGTAGATATATATGGACTCTCAATTTTCAGTCAAGAGTGAAGATATTATCCACTGTGGAAAGTCACCTTACCTTCTGTTCTCATGTTTTCATCAATGATAGGTGCAAAACGATTTCCAAAAAGATTTTAGAGGGAGGAGAAAAATGGGTAAATGAGTTGGTATTTCCCATTGTCCTTCAGGGCACTTTGTTCTGCTACAATACCATCTTTGATCCTTTCCACTTTTTAAAGAATCTTTCCCTGTTTGAGATCTTGAAAACCAGTCCCTGTTGGCGAAACTCATGTCTAATGTGAATTTCTTCTGTTTCCACCGATCAAATCCAGCCAACCTTTCCATTTCATGTAAATCTGAAGGCTTCATATAAAAGTTAGTTATTGTTATTGTTGTTGTTTATAGGAACCGACATGGTGTGCTGGATAGAAAGCCAGGTTCAGAGTCAAGACAAAAGACTAACTTGCTGATCTTTATTGGTGGAGGGAGTTTCCTCCTCTGGGAAACCTCGTATCCATAAATCCCAGGTCCGATCGTAATTTCCAAAGCACCAACTTTCCATATGGTACATGGGGAACCAACATGAACAAAAGTTCAAAGATGGTAATTTCTCAGAGCCTGGGCAAATACACACAAAATCAAGCCATCCTGGAGGTGATGGTTTTAAAGGCACTCGGCACTGACTTTCAGCGGGTCTCAAAGAGGAACATTTCAAAATGAAGAAAAAGATAATAAATTGTAAAACCGGGAAAGGTGATATTGACTCATGTGCCTACTTTCTCATCTCTCTAAAATTTTATGAGAATAATCTATGTACACATACCTTGAGGAAAACACGAGAAAGGGACTTTCCAAATGATTTTCTCCATCAGATCATATCGTCATGGTCGCACACTTGAGTGAAAGTTGCAGAAAACATGAGAACCTGCTTTTATTATTTTTTGTTGACTCAGAATAAATAGTTGCTGCCGGACAGCAAACAACATTAGCCATGAAGATTCTCTCCTCCAATAAGGGATCTTTCCAGCACAATTGGCAAAAGCAAACAAGATCCCTTGATAAATAAAACTGCAATGATCCTTGGGATAGCGATATTAAATCGGGCCTGGATTGCCATGTTAACTGACAGCGTTTATCGCTGTTCTGGGAGGTGTCCCTCAATTGGCTACAGAGAAATCGCTTTTTTTCTGGACTCTACATCATAGATTTATGCTTAATAAATGTTTTATAGATTTTATATAGATTTTTGGGGAGATTGTTTATAGATTGATCAGTTCAGAGCTGGAAGGGGATTTACAGAAAAGAGATTCCTAAGAGACGGCGTGGCCCTTCAGAGATACTTGAGGATCACCTTGTGCTAAATACATCAACTTACAGAAAACCTCCTGTTAGATTCCCTGTGGTTAGGAGAAGTTAGTCTGGCCATCCACACAAGAAAGACAAAGAGGATGAGATGGGGAGGTGGACGGAGTGACGGCCATTGAGTTGGCCCTTCAGTGCACAATTCTCGGGCAAGCAGAGCAGAAGGATTATTCAGAACAGAATTAAGGCCGTCTAGAAGAAGTGTCTCAGCACTTCCAAAGATCCTGCACTGCTCCCACCACAAAATCCCATTTTTCTAAAGACATGAATTACCTTCCGGGGATTGCTGAGAATCAGGGCGTGCTCAATAGTGGAGGAAACAGGCCGCCCATGGCCCCAGAGACCTTGGGAAGGTGCAGGTGATGCAAGCAGGCTGCTACGTGCGACCTGGGGCGATTGGCGAGAAAGAGTGAAACAGGTGTGAGGAAGCCCACAGGGGAGTGGAAGCAGAGACGCCACCAGGGAGCGACCAGGAGAGGCTGGCTACTGCTCAGGGAGCCAGAAAAGGCCCCAGGAGGGCCTTTAGGACAAGCTTATCCTCGGAGGATTCATGGAAGGAACTTGGGCAGACAAGGAATGGGGGGGTGCAATATGGTCCAGGAAAGGGGGGCCTGACCCTGATGAACAGACCACCACCAGGTAAGTGATAGACCTCCCTCCCTTTGGTGGAGAGAGGGGGGCAGACAGGAGTCCGGGTGAGGAGAGCGGGGATTGTTTGGAGGAATACGGCAGCTGGGCCCTGGAGCCAGGGAGACTCATCTCTCCGAGTTCAAATCCAATTCCAGTTATGTGCCCCTGGGCAAGTCACTCCCCCCCCGTCTGCCTCAGTTTCCTCATCTGTAAAATGAGCTGGATAAGGAAATGACCAACTGCTCTAGGATCCCTGCCAAGAAAACCCCCAATGGGGTCACCAAGAAATCAGCCAATAACAAAAGGGGGTACAGTGGATAAAGTGACAGACTTGGAATTAGGAAAACCCGAGTTCAAATTCTGCCTCAGTCCCTTCACTAGTTTTGTGACCCAAGGGCAAGGTGCAGAAACTTGCTCAGCCTCAACTTCTCCACCTGTATAATGGGAAAACAACAGCACCTCCCCTCATTCTCTTTCTGTGAGAATCAAAGGAGATAACACAAGAAAAAGTTAATAATGCCTTTTACAAATGCTGACTTTGAAGGGGAAGGCGGTCTCTATCCTTGCCTCTGTCACTAAAGCTTAAAACTGCACTAAGACTTTTGGGACACGCTCGGGGTGTATGTAGCAGCCTGTGTGGATACATGTGGACACACGCGCGTGGTTTATCCTGGCTTGTTTCTCCATGGCCATCAATAAAAGCCTGCTAATGAAAACAACTTTCTCAAGTCCCCTTACATCCGTGATCTCCAAGCGTCCTGTAGAGGAGGGATTATTCCCATTTAACAGATGGGGAAGCTGAGGCCCAGAGAGAGAAAATCTACCTGGCCACGTCTGACAGCAAGTCAGTGACCGAGGCCGGACCCTGCCCTTTCTCTGTGCCCCCCGCCAGCCATGGCTGCCCAGTGCCGGGGGGGAGGCTGCTTCCCAAGACACAGAGGGGTGCAGTCGCGGTGTGCGTGTTTCCAGTTTTTAATGCTTTCTTGTAAAACTGAACATATAAAACCAGCTGAGGAAATGGACGTCACTTCTGTACAACTTATATACACGAGGTCTGTGATCTTAAAATTAGAAAAAATCAAGTCCAGATCATTTCAAGGAGGGTCTGGCTGTGGCCGGCACCAGGGGAGCGTCCCTTCCGGGCCCTGGGGCGGCCACTTGGGCAGGGGCTTACGGGGGCCTCCCTCGCGGCAGCGTCCCGGGCGCGAGTCCGTGCTGGGCTGGGGGGTATCGGAGCTCATAGAAGCTTCCCGCCCTTGCTACATATGCGGGCCTGGAAGACCAGGCTGGGGAGAAGCTTGGATACAAGGAGAAGGGGGAGGGGGGGGGCTACGGGGGGCCGGGCTGGGCCTTAGGTGTCGGTGTAGATGGAAGGGAGGGAATTCAAGCAGGGGTCAAAGGAGCCATTGGGGAAGAAGCCATTCTCCTCTGGGCTGGTGGCGCCTGCTTCCGGGGGTCCACACGGGCCGTCAGACAGGGTATCATAGCCTGCCCGGAGAGAAGGGAAAAGAGCATGAGGTCGCCGGTCAACGAGCATTTATTAAGCACCTACTGCATGCCAGGCACTGTGCTCCGAGATACCCTGAGAGGCAACACATAAGAGGGGAGACGACATGTTCCTAGTGCTTAGAGCGCTACAAAAAACATCTCATTTGGCCTTCACAACAACCCTGATAAACTAGTGCTATTGTGACCCATTTTACAAGTGGGAAAACTGAGGCAGATATCAGTTAAGTGACTTGCCCAGGGTCACACAACCAGTAAGTACCGGCTTTCTAATTATATCCCTCGTAGTGCCTGGTGTCACGCTGCCTTATCCTGTCACTTACTAGCCGTGTGACCCTGGACTTGAGTTTCTTCATCTGTCAAATGGGGCAAATAACCTTTGCACCTCACAGGGTCAATGCTAAGAAAGTCTTGTAAACTTTCTCATTTCCTATGGAAATGTGGGTGATTCATAATATCATTATTCTTATATGTAAATTATATTCTTATAACAAATGAGGCCCAAACCACCCAAGAGATTTCTGTGAGGAGGTCCTAAGAGATAAGTAAAGTCCAATCACTTTCATTCCCCAGAGTTTAATATAGCGCCCGGCATACAGTAGGCGCTTAATAAATGAATATCGATTGATTCCAGCCCAGGGCTGGGGGAGGGCGGGTCCGTCAACAATAAGCACTAAACCCTGGGGATGCAACCTCCTTCTGCCCTCCAGGATTTTGTGGAGACAGGAAAGGCAAAGAACCCTGTCCGGCCACAGTGCATGCAGGGTACATCAGAGGGGATTGCAGAGGAAAGGCACTAGCATGGATTAGTGCAGAAAATCAGATCTGAGGGAAGGTGGGGGGCACTGCTGGGGCAAAGGCCCGGAGCTGGGAGATGGAACCACATGTGCATGCAGTCGGTCAGTGCGCCTGGGTAGGATAAGAAGATCAGAAAGGTGGGCAAGGCCTCAGCAGACCCTGAGCAGAGTCCTCCTGTCTTATCTGGGACCAGAATCCCCAGGAGGGCAAGGGCTCTGTCCTCCCTCAACATCCCACCTCCCCAGTGCAGGCCCCAGGCTCAGCTCTGCATTCAGCAAGGGTTTAATACGGAGTCAGCCTTGAGTCAGATTGGAAGCTCTATGCAGGCAAGGAGGCTATTTTAGAACTGCGCTTGAGCCAAACGCTTGATTTGTACACAGAAGGTGCTTAATAAATGCTGGGTGAATAGCAGGCTCTACCATTTGCTGACTTCCCTGAGCCCTGTGAGGAGAAGGGGCAGTTACCTTGGGCAGGCACGGGGTGATAGCCGTTGGACCTCAGAGGATTATAGCCATGGGGCTCTCCCGCTAGGCTGTCGCCGCCGCCACCGGCCGGCTCCACTGCCCTGTAGCAGTCTCCGTAGTGGAAGCAGTTCTGGATGGAATGGAAGCTGCCCTGGTAGCCTGGAAAGGAAGCACAGAGAGCCCCTGTGCCATCGGCTGGGGAAGGATCGGCAAAGGGGGATCCAGCGGATCCCCAGATCCTCCGGGCCCGAAGCTGGCGGCCGGGGGAAGCTCCGAGGGGATCGCAGTTATCTCACCGCGTCTCACGATCGCTTCTCCCCCCCCTTCCCTCCCTCTGACCCTGATGACCACGTCTCCTGGAGCCCTTCCCTGCCTCTGCAGCACCGCTGGCGGGGGCTCCTTCCCGAGGACAGGCCCGCGTCCCTGACGCTGCTTTCTTTCCTTCTCGCTGGGTCTCAGCTACGACTTTAGCGCAGGAGCATCCCAGGCTCCTCACTCTAAGGACCGAATCTCCTGCTGGTGACGCTGCCGGTCTGCAGCGGGACGGGACGCGGCCGGGCCTCCCTGGCCAAGAACCCGTCCCTCTGCCCCCTTTGCCACCGGCCACCGGCCACCGGCCACCTCTGCCTTCTCTTTCCCCCTTGTCATCGCTCACTGAGCTGTGAGCTCCCCGAGGGGCTCGCCCGCCCTGGGTCTCCGTTCCCTTCTCTGTACGATGGGGGCAGCCTGAAGCAAGGGGGGGCCATCGAACTCAGGGTAAAATGATGGGGCTGGGAGGGAGCCTAGAACAGGGGGTGTCAGAGCTGGGAGGGAGCT
>JAJPUD010011816.1:19823-35875 GCA_023553655.1 Myrmecobius fasciatus
GGCTGGGAGAGCAGACACATCCCCTCACCCATATACATATGTATCTAACTAAATTAAAATACATGCACTTAACTGGGAACAGCATGGTCTAGCCAAAACATGCTAAGTTCGGGACCAAAAGACCCGGGTTCAAATCTCACCTCAGCACTCCCTGTGTGAATCTGGACAAGTCCATTCACAAGGCACTTTGAGCCTCAGTTCACCCATCTGTAAAAGATGGCTCCAGGGAGCCTTTCAGCTCCAGAACTAGGTTTGCTAGGAAGACCCCTAGGAGGAAATACAAAGTCACAGGTGAGGATGGGGCTGAGCATCAGAGGTGATCACGGGGGGCTTCTTGTAGGAAGCAGCACACGGGCTGACTCTCAGTGGGATTCTATGCCATTGAGGGGAGGAGGGGACAGACATACAAAGGAAGGCAGGGAGAGATGAAGGCTGAGGATGGCAATCCCCTTGCCCTCCGTCTTCCGGACGCCTCAGTCTCCCTTTTTCCCTTGTCCAGATAGCGGGTTCTGATTCTCTCTGTAGCCTCCAGCCCAGGCCTGGCAGCGTCCCTGCCCCTCCGCTCTGCCCAGCTGGGGGCTGGATGTCTCCCTGGAGTCGGACCAGAGAGGGAGGATGGGAGTCCCCTCTGCAGGGAGCTGTCCATGGTGACCAGCCCGAGAGGTCGGCTCCCAAGTCCCTTTCCGCTCTGGACCACAATGCTCCGCAAACAGGAGGACGCCAGACTCTTGGAACCCTGCCTGCTTGGCCAGCTTCCTCGGAGCCTGGGGAGCTGAGAACTTAAGCTCGCTGCGCTCTGCCCTCCATCCCCCTTCGTGACCTTGCCTGCTCTAGCTGAGTCTGTAGCAGTTTGTGAGGGAGCTTCCTTAGAAGTGGCTGGGGTATGATGGAGAGCTCCCCTTCACTCACTCCTCTTACCACGGTGTCAGGAAGGCTGCCCCTCCCCCAAGCTGTCCCTCTACCTGCCGGCTGGAACCGGAAGTCCTCCCCTCAAAACTTGTCCCTTTAACTGAAGGGTTGGGGTCCACTTCAATGGCACTTTCCCCTTTAAGCTTCTATCAGTCATTCACACTTTAGTTTTAGTGAATTCTAATGTAATTGAGGCCCCTGAAAGTGGGGAGTGAAAAGGGCAAAGGACAAGGAGCTGGGGAGATGGATACCCTAGAATCAACCTCATGCGTGGTGCCGGCCCCCTGTACCCAGCCCAGTCCTGGGCCAGCCCAACTCAGCCCAATCCAGCTCTGGACCTGGACCTGGACCTGCAGGCAAGAAGGTTCCAATCCAGTCTCAGACACTGACTTTCTGTGTCCCCCTAGGTGAATCACTGGACCTCTCTCAGCCTCAGTTACCTCATATGTGAAATGGGGATAAGTGTCACCTGCCTCCCAGGGTTGTAAAATCCCAGGAGATAACATATGGCAAGTGCTTTGCAAACTTAAATGGGTAAACCCTTTCCCTGGATGTACTTTCTGCTTTAGAATGGTGGCTCTTTCAGGACCACACGACCAGTAAGAAAGCCATTATGGGTTTGCAAAGCACCTTCCCAAATGGCAGGTAAGTGCAGTGGATAGAACAGGGCCAGGGAATCTGTAGTTAGAGAGGCCTCAGTTCAAATTCAGCCTCAGACACTTACTGGTTTCATGACCTTGGGCAAATCCTTAATCTCTGTCTCCCTCAGTTTTCTCATCTGTAAAATGGAGATCATAGCAGCCCCTCTCTTTTTAGGCAGACATTACAAGTGTTAACAATAGCAATCAATGTTATTAGCATCTCATTTTATTCCCATAGCCACTCCTGAGGTAGGTGCTACAGGTGTCCCTTTCCCCAGTTTTTTGTAGGAGGTAACTCAGGCTCAGAGGGGCGAGTGGCCAGAAGACATGAAGACCAGGGGCAGAATCTAAGGTTAGACCTCTCCAGTTTCTATGCCAGGATACTGCTGCTGCATCAAGAAGCTGGAAGGGACTGGGGCCATCTGGTCAGTCATGGACAACCCTCCCCTCCACCTTTTTGTCTGGCTTTCCTGCCCTTATTGCCCAGGACTTGTTCAATATTTATCCTGCTCTCCAAAGTGCTGACTCCCCCTCTTCTCTTTCTCTTTCTGTCTTTATCTCTGTCTGTCTCTCTGTCTGTCTTCTGCACTTCTTTGAGTAGTTGAGAAGTTAGGCTGTCTGGGAGAAATATGGGGGCTAAAGAAGGGGTGAAGGTGGGGGCTAAGGAGAGGATGACCTCAATCTGTCATGCTTGGG
The DNA here is from genome assembly GCA_023553655.1 of Myrmecobius fasciatus. Lineage (NCBI taxonomy): Eukaryota > Metazoa > Chordata > Mammalia > Dasyuromorphia > Myrmecobiidae > Myrmecobius > Myrmecobius fasciatus. The sequence continues at coordinate 22,070 of JAJPUD010011816.1, forward strand.
AGCCCCGAGCACTAATCCAATGGAGGGAGGAGGATCTCCGAGGGCAGCTTGGTGTGGGATTGAGTCTCTGAGTGGTTACTTCAGCAGTTCTGAAGAGCAAGATGCAGAGAGAGATGAAGGCGAGCTTGGGATTAACAGCAGACTCGGTGCTCGCTTCCAGCAAGATTGCTCTCCATGCTGAAAGTCCAAGAACTCTGAAGGGAGAGGAAGGAGCCTGTGACGCCTGAGAGAAAAGCCAGGAAAAGATAGTGGAGGCCGAGCTCTAGCTGGGAAGCTATCCACTATCCATGACAGTGGATACGATTTCCCGTAGCTCCCCAAGGACTCTCTGGTGCCCATTATCAGTCAGAGTCAGACCAAAGAGGAACGTTCTACCAAGAATGGGGGGAGCAAAGGAGCAGGGAATCTAGTTAGGGAGGCCTGAGTTCGAATTCAGCCTCAGACACTTACTGGTTTCATGACCTTGGACAAATCCTCAACCTCTGTCTCCCTCAGTTTCCCCATCTGGAAAATGGAGATAATAGTAGCCCCCTTTTTTAAGGCAAACATTATAAGTGTTAACAATAATAATCATTATTCTTCTCATCTCATTGTATTCTCATAGCCCCTTGAAGAGGTGGGAATGGTCTGGATGCCTCTCTGGTCATCTCCAGATTTTGTGATACCCTAAAGTTGCAGAGGGGCAAATTTAGGCTTGGTGGAAGCCCAAACTTTCAATCTGAGAGATGCTGAGAAGTAGAATGAGCCTCAGGAGGGAGCAGGTCCCCCTTTACTGGTTAGGGGGGAAGGAAACTGCAAGCAGAGTGGGTGGCTATATGCTGTTGGGAGAATCCTTCAAATGTGACTTTGACTGGATGGTCCATGGGGTACCTTTGCTGGTATCTGAGATTCTGTGACAATTCTAGGAGAAAATGGAGACTCCTCAGTCTGGTTCCGAAGACGTTGTCCAGTCTGTCTTTCTAGCAGGATTTCATCTTTGCTTGGCAGTATCTCTGCTTTAATTAAACTGACCCAGTAGCTGTCCCTGAGCTCCTACTTCTGGGTATTTGCACTAGCTGTCCCTCAAAGGTGGTCTGCACTTCCTCCTCCTCCCCTTTCTCTCTTAGAATCTTATTCCATAAAGATCCAACTCAAATGTGAACTTGGTGAAGAAGTCTTCCTTTTACCTGCAGCTAAAGGTGCCCTGTCCTTGCTTCCATATTCTTTGAACTCTTGGTCCCTTTGCCCATAGCATAGCACTTGGAACATAAGTACTTAATAAATAATAATAAGCAATAAGTACTTAAATAATAATAAATAATAAGTACTTAATCAATAATAATAAACAATACATACAATAAACAATAAGTACTTAATCAATAATAATAAACAATAAGTACTTAATAACAGTAAACAATAAGTACTTAATCAATAATAATAAACAATAAGTACTTAAATATTAATAAACAATAAGTACTTAATAAATAATGATAAACAAGTACTTAAATAATAAACAATAAGTACTTACTAAACAATAATAAACAACAAGTACTTAATAAATAGTAATAAACAATAAGTCTTTAAATAATAATAAACAATAAGTACTTAATAAATAATAATAAACAAGTACTTAAATAATAACAATAATTACTTACTAAACAATAATAAACAATAAGTACTTAATAAATAGTAATAAACAATGAGTCTTTAAATAATAATAAACAATAAGTATTTAAATAATAATAAACAATAAGTACTTAATAAACAATAATAAACAATAAGTACTTAATAAACAACAATAAACAATAAGTACTAAAACAATAATAAACAATAAGTACTTAATAAACAATAATAAACAATAAGCACTTAATAAACAATAAGTACTTAATAAATAATAATAAACAATAAGTATTTAAATAATAATAAACAATGAGTACTTAAATAATTGCTGGCAATCACTCTTGGCCTTTTGTTGGCTTCTCTTGGACCACATCGATTCCTGCCCTAGCCTGAGATCCTCTGTCAGGGGTGGGTTGGGGCTGTGTTCTTTTGAGTTCTCGCCTCCCCCCAGAGTTCTAGGCACAGAGCCTGGTGGGCAGCAGGTGCTCAGGGAACACTTGTTGGCTGGGACTGGACTGAACTTTGTGACGATCCCTCAGGAACATAGCTGCCGTCTTGGCAACACTGGCTTTCCAGGGGAGGTGAAGGTAGCCATGAAACATCATTCTACATTTGTGCATCAGCAAGAAGCATCTGGGCATTGTTACAACTTCCCAGAAAGCCTTGGGAAGGAAGCTCTCTCCCTGGGAGCCAGGAATACTCCTAAGATTGCAAAACTCAGAGTGATCAGTGTGCCCACAGCTGCCAGTGGAGCCCCAGTCATACCTAAGGGAGGGGATGAGACTGGGTGCTGGCTTCATGGAGCTCCTAGTTTGTCTGGGGAGAAAGGGCACCCAGAACCCAGAACCCACCGCCCACCCCTGTGAGAGAAAGTGTGGGGAGAGGTCTTAAGTCAGGGGTTTGAATTTGCAGACCTGAGCTGGTTAAGCTTCTTCACAGCTGAGGAGAGATCCAGGGGGACGTGAGTGGGGTGGGGAGCCCCTCAATCCAGAGATCAGAGTGGATCACAAGGCACAGGAAACAACGAAGAGACGCGGGCATCAGAGCAAACCTGTGAGAGCTTGAAGTGCACTGAGGGGCAGGGCTGCCCGGGCGCGTGTGGCCAGAGCCCCGTGTCTGGTCAGATCCCATGCGGAACAGTGTGTTCAGTTCTAAGCAGTGTTCAGAGAAGGGCGAGAAGATCGTGTGAAGACCGTGGGAAGGACTTGGACTTTCCTGTCATGGGAAGAGAGATCTGAGGTGGGAATTTGATCCTCAGGCTCTGCCTTGGTTAGTCAATCAATGAGCAATCCAGCAAGGGGACTGCGCCCGCTAAACGCCGCCTTTGTGCCAGGTACTGTGCTCAGAGCACTAATACGCTTCTTGTCAGGAGCTTATATAATAATAGGGGAGGGGGCACAGAAACACTTACATTTATACAAAACCGACAGAAAGCGAGTGAATACAAAATAGATAAATACAGCCAGGGGAAATCGGGCCTGAAACTGCGGCAACTCCTTCCAGAGTTCAAATCTGGCCCCAGACACTTAGTAGCTGTGGGACCCCGGGAAGATCCTTTTCCCGGCTGCTGGAGAAGGAAATGGCCGACCACCCAGAATCTTTGCCAAGAAGACCCTACAGTGGGTCACAAAAAGTCACACTGAGCAACAACAAATAAATAGAGGGCAGTAAGATATAAGAGGGAGTGAGGGGGGGGCAGGAAAAATTTCACCCAGAAATCTTTAATGCTTGAGTAGCCTTTTGGAGGGAGAGGTCTAAGAGTTTTGGGTGGCTCAGTATCGATCAATCAGACTGATCAGTGAGCTCCCTGAGGGCAGGGACCCCTTATTGTTTGGGGTATTCCCAGAACCCCAGTGGCCAGCAGATGCTGATTGAACATTTGCTGAGTGACTTCCCGGGTCACAGTCCCAGCAGATGCTGATTGAACTTTTGCTGAGTGACTTCCCGGGTCACAGTCCCCTCTGTGCTTGGTTGCAGGTTCACTTGGTCTCCACTTTCCACAATTCGAAGCACAGAGACCGAGCTTTGGGCCAATGATAGTTGCAGCATGAGGGTATGATGTATGAGAACCTGCTGAGTCCGGCCATGGGGGGGATCAAGCTCCTCCTGAAGGACGAGAGGTGCTTGAAAATGGAAAATCCAAGTGCCTCGATTACTTCCCACTGATGGAGAGAGCAATTCTGGTGGGAGTGGAATGAGAGGAGGAGAGCCATACTGAGGAAAGATAGCATGATTTTGTAAACAAGGAATGGCGATGGTCCAAGCTGACCCTAATCAGACTGTCCCAAATCAAGCATCACCCCAGAGACAGGAGGTGGGGAGGTCGGCGTGGTGGACCGAGGCTAGGTGACTTGCCTCGTGTCACCCAGGAGGTCTCCAAAGCCAGTCCCCTGAGCCCCAACTCAAAGCTCTTTTAAAAGGTGACCCCGGCAGGAAGGGAGAGTTCTTGAGGACACGAGGATTCTTGTGGAAACAGTTTGAGGAAAAGTCCCCTTGAAGGCTTTGACAAAAACCTTCTGATGACATTTCACTCTTGGTAAATTGCAATCTATTAATATCAGGGACCAAGGACAGTGACAGGGAGCCTTCCCTCTTTCTAATCCTAACAATTTTCTCCCCTGTACAACACTGGGATTTAATTTTCATGAACACCGAGCTCCATTCTGCCTGCGAGCTTGTCAGTTAAGGCCAAGAAACCGCAATAAAACATTTCTAAAAAGCATTTCTCAGCAGTAAACTTTTCTGAGGATTACCCACTGTGCACAGAGCCCAGCTCCCATTCTAAGCCGAGCAGGCTATTTCGGGAAGGTGGCCCCTTTCATGAATAAATGACACGGTGACATTTACAGATAAAGCCGATTTCCTGGCTATGAAAGGAGATGACAAATGTCAGGATGTCAATAATGATCTGGGAACAGAAAGACTTTGTGCCTCAGTAGGTACAGATTGTAGCTGGGTCTGCCAGCTCAGCCAGCCAGGGAAAGGCAGCACCCGGCCTGGGGGAAGGGCTACTGGATCAGCCAGCCTGAGGAGGAGTCCAAGTTTGACCCTTCTTCCACAGAAGGGGCTGGAGTCAAAAAGAACTGAGTTAAAATCCAGCCTCAGACACTTGCCAACTATGTATTCGTGGACAAATAATTTCAATGTTGTCTGCCTCAGTTTCCTCAACTGTAAAGTGGGGATAATAAGTGCCCCCCACCTCCCAGGTTTAGGGTGAGCATCAAATGAAGTCCTATTTGTAAAGTACACAGCACAGAGCCTGGCACATAGCAGGTGATCAGTCTGCGTTGCTCCCTTTGCCCTCCTTTCCTGATCCCCTATCTACCCAGTTGGTCTCTGAAGACAGAGCAGAGATGGGCGATACCAGAGCTCCTTATTTACTTCCTTTCTCTCCCTTTCTGGATCCTCCAAGCTGTCAATGTTTCTTCCCCTTCTCATCATGCTGCATTACTTTGCGTGTCCATCCCCCGACTCCAAAGGAGTGTAGGTTCCTGGAGAGTACCTGACACAAGGACCTTGGTGCTTGAGGAATGAATGAATGGATGGATGGATGGATCAATGAACCAATGAATGGATGGATGGATGGATGGATGGATGAGTCTGTGAATGCTTGGCCTTTCCCTGTACTGGATCCTGAGGCTGGATCCAGTCCTCTTCCTGCAGGCTCAGCCCATAACTGAACATGGGACTGAAGGAATTGAAGGGATAATAATAGGATGGTCATGTGAGAAAGCATGGCGGCCTCTGTCAAAGGCAAAGTTGAGGATGCAGGGTCCGGGTCTGCTGCCAGCCCAGCTGGGATACTCCAGTTTATGCGGTCTGAGGATGGTCCTGAAGCACAATTTAAAAAGAAGATGAATTTTGACCTTTTGTTGCATGTCTTTTTAAATAAATAGAATACATAATGTATGTACATATCAAATTTAATAAGGCTGTGCTAAATTTGCTGTATCCCTCACTGCTCTTAATTTTTTCATTAAGTACATTTTAAAAAGATTTTTGCTGATGAGCTTTTTTCCCTCATCTCTATCATCAACCTCTTCCCCAGCATCCCCACCTGAGTAGAGCCCCTCCTTTATAACAAACATGTATAGCCAGGCAGAGCAGATGAACACATGAGCATTGGATAAAATACGCAACTCCCCTCATCAGTTCTCTCTGATCCTCTTCCTGGGCTGCTAAAACCCCCAATTTGAGCAGACTGGTTCTCTCCTAGTTCTGTTCTTTGAGTTCAGCTGGGTCCTCAGTGCAGCAGGGTGGTTCTTGTACCCCTCTCTAATTGATTTCCTAACCCATTTTCCAGAGCAGCTGTTCTGAATCTTCTGTTCCTCTTTGGGCCTCCCAAGGCGCCCTTCCTGCCCCCTTCTCAGTCAAGGCTCTCAGCTCTCACTTCCCCCCAAATCAAAATCATTCCCTCTTCTATCTTCATTCCTCATTAGCTCCTCCTTCATTACAAATTCTGATGAAGACGGGGGCCCTTCCCTTCATCAAGGCCAACTATTCCCATGCATCTTTCTTCCCATTCTGTCTCACCTCTTCCAGATTTCTCACCTGTCACTAATCTTTATTTTCTTCCCATCTACTGGCTCCTTCTTTGCTTCCTACCTGTGTCTCCCCTATCCTTTAAGAAACTCAAACCTCACACAACCCTCCCATCCTCACTAGCTATCATGCTATCTTTTGTGTCTCCATTGTCTCTCTGTTACTTTCTTTTTAACCCCTTATGATCCGGATTCTACACAAACTGCCCTTTCCAAAGTTACCCAATAATCTCTTAGTTGCCAAATCATTGGATATGTACATACATATGCATTATATTTCTTTTATAGACCATACAAAATATTCTCTTCTCTTGCGATTTTCTGGACACTTCCTATCTTTTGGTTCTCCTTCTACCTATCTGATCACTCCTTTGTATCCTTAGCTGGATCCTCCTCCAGATTACACCCTTTCACCATAAATGTCCCTCAGAGTTCTGTCCTGGGACCCCTTCTCTTTTCCTTCCATGCTATTTCACTTAGTAGCTTCATCAGTTCCCATGGATTTAATGACCATTCCTATGCTGATGATTCTCAGATCTATAGGTCCTGCCCCACATTCTCTTCTGACTTCCAATCCTGTGAATCTCTGTCTTTCAGACATTTTGTACTGGACATCCAGTAGACATCTTAAGTTCAACATGACCAAAACTGAGCTCATGATCTTTCACCCTAAACCCTCCGTCTCCCCTTTCTTTATTACTGTTGAGGAGCCCACTATCCTCCCCTGCCCCAGTCTCCAGCCTAGGAATCATCCTGGACTCCTCACTTTCTCTCACATACCACCCCTTCCCCCTATCCCATATGGCACCAAGACCTGTCCATTTCACCTGTGCAACACCTCTGGTGGATTTCCCCTGTGCAACACCTCTGGTGGATTTCACTTCTGCAACATCTCTGGTGGATTTCACCCCTGCAACATCTCTGGTGGATTTCACCATTGTAACACCTCTGGAGGATTTCACATCTGTAGCATCTCTAGTGAATTTCACCTCTGCAATACCTCTGGAGGATTTCACCTCTGCAACACGTCTGGTGGATTTTCACCTCTGCAATATCTCTGGAAGATTTCACCTCTGCAACACCTCTGATGGATTTCACCTCTGCAACATCTCTAGAGGATTTCACCAGTGTAACACCTCTGGAGGATTTCACGTCTGTAGCATCTCTAGTGAATTTCACCTCTGCAATATCTCTGGAGGATTTCACCTCTGCAACATCTCTGGTGGATTTCACCTCTGCAACATCTCTGATGGACTTCACCTCTGCAACATCTCTGATGGATTTCACCTCTGCAACATCTCTGAGGAATTTCACCCCAGTCTCTCTTCCTTCCAGTGTTTTCCCTCTGTTCATTATTTCCTAGTTATCCTTTCTATGGCTTGTTTTGTACATATTTGCATGCTGTCTCCCCTATTAAATCATAAGCTCCTTAAGGGAATGGATTGTCTTTTGCCTCTTTTTGCATCTCCAGCACTTTAGCACAGTGCCTGGCACATAGTAGGTGCTTAATAAATGTTTATTGAATTGAATTGTTTGCTTCAAAACCAGGGGCAGTGGGAGGAAGGCATCTAGAAGCAGATTGTTGTATTGTATGTAAGCCCAACAATTAGAACTATCTCAGAATGGAAGGGGCCTCCTTGGGAGCTTCTCTTCAGATCTCTGCAAGCAGAGGTAGGAGGGTTCCAGTCAGGGTTGGGCTGCAAAGCATGGCTTCTGCGGTCTGCTCCAACTCTGAGATCCAGTGAGTCTGTGACCTCAGGCTGAGCATGGCAAGGACATGAGAGGGATCCCATAAAACTTCTACTGGGGGGGGAAGGAAAGAAAAGGAGGAAAAAAAGACATCATTTCTAATTGGGGATTATTTGTATAGTTTCAGGAGATAAGGAAGAGGAGGAGAAAGTCTCTTGTCTCTGCCTCCAAAAAGTCGCCATTCCCTTGGGGAGACAGGCTAGAGACAGGAGGGATCCTGGTGGTAAGGCTACAAATGCTGGGGCATGACAGAGTTGTCACTGCCCCTCAGAGCCTGGCTCATCAGAGACTCCAGGATGCTTTGCACTTTCCATGGAGCCAGGAGGTTAGGGAGCCAGAGGACACAGGTCAAAGAGCACTGGGCTTAAGTCAGAGATCCTGGGTTCAAATCTCAGCTTTGCCACTCTATCCTGTAGAACTTCAGAAATATGTGGACTTGATTATACCCAACTCCTTCCTCTGTGGACTCAGTTTCCTTACCTGTCAAGTGACTGGATTAGATCTTGAGTATCTTCCTTGGTTCTGTTTGGGGGAAAGAAGGAATTAGCCTTTGTATTTTCATGCTGCAGTGGCAATGTGGAAAGAGCAGCTCTGCACTGAAGCCGTCCTGTGGTTCTGGGATCTGGGCAGGGGCTACAAGGGGCTTAGGCAGTGGGAAGGTGAGGTCTGCACGCTCATCAGGAGGTCTGGACAAAAAATGAAGTCTCCAGTTGGGGTTTTCTCCATTACCGGTGACTTTCTCTTGCTTCCATCACTGCAGCTCTGCCCTCAGGCCTCTGCAGGAAGGCAAGGGAGCCATAGGCATTACCTGTTTGCAGGGGGCTTGGACCCGGTGAGCCCCTGTGAGGCTGAGAGCCTTTGGGGTTCTGAGAAAGCAGCCTTACTTCCTGGACTGTCTCTGTTGAATCCAGATGCTGTCCCAGAGTCACATCTTTTCTCTCCAGGTCGGGAAGGAGGCCTCAGCTCACAGATGGATGCATGGGCAGGGCTGAATGTGGTCCTTGCAATGTCTGGGTGGATGCTGAAGGCCGCCTGTGGGCAGGAAGTCTGGGCCGATATCCCCGCTGGTCTTTTGTGCAACCAGAGCTAGTGAATATTCCATATAATCTCCCTAGGAAGTGGGCTCCTGTGTCTTTCTAATCTCCTAAGGCAATTTCTGAAGTATTTCTCCTGGGATCGGAGGCTCTAAAAGTCCAAAGAGGTTTTAATCAGCCTCCATGACACTTCTGCTGGATGGGAAGCATCAGAGAGAGGGACCATGGGGCTAGAGGGGGAGCACTGATTGGACTAAAGGGAGGGGGCTGCATGAGGGAGCACCAGGCTGAAGGGGCAGGTGGGAGCCCGAGGCTAGAGACAGATTATCCTGGAAGGGGGGCTGGGTGGAGAGGGGCCCAGGCCCACGGGGGCTCCTTGGGCTGCCACTAACAGAGGGCTCCATGTTTCTTGTCCACCTGCAAGAGCAGTGGAGGATTTCAGATTCCCCATTGGCCCTGGGCTGGCTCCCCAGCTGCTGGTGCTGCTGACAGCCTTGGCCAGAGTCCCAGGAGGCTGCGGGTGCAACTGAGGCCAGAAGGATGCAGGCCTTCGGTGCCTGGCCCCTGGGCCTCCTCACCGACTTTGGGCCCACCACGTCCCTGCTCCTTTGCACAAAGAGGACGTGTTCTAACGGAGCGTTCCTCCAGGTTGTGGGAAGGGGCCTCCTTGCCTCTGTCATTCCATCCCTTGGGAGCTACCTCTACTTCTCCAGCCTTGATGCCCTTGGCAGCTCTCGGGCTTTATGCTCCATGGAAATGTTCATCTCTCACTTTGTGTCTGCCCTCCATGCCCGAGCCGCCTGCCCTTCCTTCTCTGGGAATCTCCCAGCTGGGAAAGACTCTTCCCACCATTCCCAAGCAAGAACATCTTCTTAATGTCCTGGACCTGCAGCCTGAGGCCTTTTCTTGGAGACTGCCAGTGATGGGAAGCTCACAGACTCTCCTGGAACCTCAGTGCTCTTCTGACTCTCCTGGAACCTCGGTGCCCTTCTGACGGCTTTGCTTCTGAGGAACCTAAATCTGCCTCCCTTTGTCTTTCAACTGTTGCTCTGAATTCTGCTCCCTGAGATCAAGAGCTCTGCTCCCACAGGGCCATCCTTCAGTCTAGCCAGGGTCCCTGAATCTGGGATCAACCTGCCCTTCTTAGTTGACATGACTGGCCGCCCCTTCCTCTGAACCTCCTCCAGCTCCTCCCTGTCTCCCCACAGAGAGAGTGGGACCCAACCCTCCAGAGGGTATCTCTGCAAGGCAGGAGACCCAGCCCCCTCCCCTGCCTCGTCCTGGACGCCAGGATCCCCTCTGAGTAACGTCACGGGCTTTCTTGTCTGTCATACGCTGTGACTGCCACCTGGGAAACTGCTTTCCAGGGCGCTTGGAACAAAGCCCCTCACAGTGGTGGTCCCGGCCCCATGTGGTCGGGGAATGATGGCCATTGTCGGGAAGTGTCTGATGCGTGCACCTGCTTTATACACCTGGGAGCATGGAAGGATGTCTTGGGCAAAAGGGATCAAGAGTGGAACAAGCCACGGAGCCCTGGCTTGGGACTTTGTTCCGACAAATGGCTGCCTGGCGCCAGCTCTCCACCATATTGGTGAGCCCAGGAGCGAGGTTACCTTCCTCCTTGGGGAGTTTCACCCGCTACGGCCGACGGCTACGGACCCGACTTGTCCTTCCCTCATCATCACCTTTATTCAAAGTTGATCGAAAAGTCAGGGGGCTCAGGGCAAAGCACAGACCCCTGGGGCACTCCCCCGGAGACCTGCGTGCTTGGCGCCTGATCATTCATGGAGTCTTGCCCGCTTCCGAGTGCGCCCAGTCTCACCCTCCCCACGGGAAGAGCATGAAGCGCTTGGTCCAAACTCGGCCAAAGTCTCGGTGAGTTAGAGCCCCAGCTTCCGATTGCTCTTCTGCCCAGAAAGCCCAGTCTGGACGGCGCCATGCTGGCTGGGGGCTTCTGCTCCTTCTCCAGGGGCTGCCAATGGCTCCCTCAGGGATGGCTCCAGCCTCTGGTCGGGGATGGGAGGCCAGACTCTCCTCCCTCCTTTGAGTCAGAAGGGCTCTTCCTTTGTGCCCTTTGGGGACTCCCCGGTCGGTGCCAACTTGCCGCAGGCTGGACGTTCAGGGGGCACGAGCCCTGTGGGCATCCTGAGTCTCTAGAACGTGAGGTGGGAGCTAATAGCAGAGCCCCCAGATGGCTGAGGAGGAGGCCCCCAGCTGGTTATGCCCCCCAGAGCACCAGCTTTTGGCCACGGGCAGTATGGGCGCTGGCTGAGAAGCATACCTGGGGCTGGGCAGCCTGGGCCTTTCCGAGGCTCCGACGACCTCACCTGGCTGCCGTCACCCTCAGCACAGTCACAATGGAGAGCAGAGGCTCGGGATGGGGGGTGCAGGTGGGCTGTCTGTCCCAGCCTGGAAATCAGGGCAGCCCGGATGGGGGATGGGCAGGTGAGGGAGAAGCAGGGCAGGGTGAGTCTGGTCCGGGAGGCTGGGCTTGGGACCCAGAGAGCTGAAGGCCCAGTGACTCCCTGACCCCCTCATGGGCTTCAGAGAGAGGGAAGGCCTGGGTCCAAACCCTGCCTCTGACAGAAACCCAGGGACCCAGGCTGAGCCTGTGAAATGGGCGCATGATACGTGAACCTCCCTGGCCCCTTGTCAGGGTCACAGAGTCACAGAAGCAGAGAAGCAGAGTGGGGGGGGGGGCTGGATCCACTGAGTCTGATCCCCCTACCCATCCCGCAGGGCTTTACAGATGGGGAAACTAAGGCAGCTGCAGAGAGGTTGCAAGTGTCTGTGGCCGTGTGTGGGAGCAAGTGGGAGATGTGGGTCTGTGTACGTGTGTTTCTGTGGGGCGGGTGTCTCCCGTGCATCTCTGTCTGTGTGTCTGTGGAAGGATCCCATGGGCTCAGGGCCTCCCAATTTCTATCTGGGCCTCGGGTCCTGGGTTCGAGAGCTTGGGGCCATCCCGGGACGCCAGCTCCTCCTCAGCCACAGTGGGACAGCCGAATGTCTGCCTCATGTCCAGCCACAAAGCCCGTCTGGGAGCTGTTCTCTCCAAGCCCAGCAGCCCCTGCGAGGGAGCCGCCCCAGCAGGACGCCAACGGGTCCCAAGCCAATGCCCGGGCCTGCCAGCCGCTCCCACCCAAGATGCACCCGTCACACCGGAGCACACGTCGAGTCCTGGGGCAGTCCGGTGCAGAGCTGGCTCCGGAGATGGGGACGGTCCTCCCTCCTCCGTCCTCCCCCTCCTCATTTTACAGCCCAGGAGGCCCAGAATGGTGGGACGCTGCGGGGAGGTTGGTCCCCAGCCCCAGACGCCACACCGTCTCAGGCTTGTTGGGAGAGGCCTTGAATCAGAACAAAATTCTGGGATCCCAGGAAGGTCAATGCAGGCGGAGCCTTCTTGGGCCGGCCGGGGCTCCAGGGCCAGGTGTAGGGAGGGCACGGCCTGAAGGGGAGCAGGCCCGGTCCCCTGGGCCTTTGGGATCCACCCCAACTGGTCTGCGGGGGAGGTGCCCCTGGGATCTGGGCCAAGACCAGGACCAAAGTCCAAGAGGGACCAGGACTCTCGGGCCAGTTGTCGCCGGGCGGCCTCTCCCGCTCACTCCGCCATTGCTTGGCTCGGCGTTCAAGGCTCCACCCGGTCTGGCGCCCCCAAGCCCGCTGCGTTGGGGGACCGCACCCTGTAGTTCCCACCTCCGCCCCTTTGCCGACACCTTCCCGTGCAATGCCGCCCGGTCCTGGAACGCGCCATCCCCTCCGCGTTCTGGGGCTCTCCCAGGTTTGCCCGGGACTTTCTCCCCCAGGGTCGGCTAGGGCCGGAGGACGAGGGTGACTGGCCCAGGGTCCCACAGCGAGGGGGCCTGAGCCCGGGGTTCCCGGCAGCCTCTCCCGGAGGCCGAGCCGCCCCCCCCCGGCTCGCGGGCCCAGAGAGGCCGTGCACCCGGAGCCTCTCCCCACTTTCTAGCGGCGGCCGCCCGGGCTTCCCCCTCGGCGGGGGCCCACGGAGGAGGCTTGGCTCAACCAGGGCACCGGGAGTGGGATTCAAACACAGCTCTCCCAGCCCCCACGTCCTCATTCTGTCCTCCTTAGAAACGCGCGGGGGGGGGGGTTCCGAATCCCTTTCCGGGGCCTCAGTTGCCCCATTTGTAAAATGGGTTTGGGGAAGGCTGGCTAGATGCCCTCGGGCTCTGGGACGCCGGGTCTCTTTGGGGTTGTTTTTCGGCTCGCCCCCCCCCTCCGCACTCGGCTCTGGGCGCCTCCCGGCTGCCTTCTGCTTGGGGCCCGCCTTGTTCCCCCGCCCGAGCCGGCCCAGATGGAGCCGGCCTGGCAGAGGCCAGCGTTCGGGTCCAGGGCACCCAGCCCGCCGAGCTGTTCCCTGGCAAGGGAGCCTGGAGCCGCGCCCAGAGGCTCGGGCCTCTTCAGCCTGGGCACAGCGCCCACAAGGACGCGGGAGCAACGGCCTGAACCAGAAGAAGGGGGAGCCCGTCTCCTCTGGGCGCTTTTCTGTTTGGGTCCCGACTGGCGGAGCCGAGACCAAAGCCGGAGGGGGTGGGGCCACCGGGGGTCACCTGGGCCAGGCCCCGGCCTCCGTGCGCCAGACGACAGGCCTCCGGCTTGGGAAAGTAGCGGGGATGCTCTTCAAGCCACGGCTGTCCCAGCGAGGGGCCCAGCCAGCAATGGCCCGGCTCTCTGGCCATGTGCTTTGTTTGTCTCCCCCTGCCCTGCCTCTGTCTCTTTCTTTCTCTCTCTCTCTCTCTTCCTTCTTCCCTCCCTCTCTCCCTCTTCCTTCCTTCCTTCCTTCCTTCCTTCCTTCCTTCCTTCCTTCCTTCCTTCCTTCCTTCCTTCCTTCCTTCCTTCCTTCCTTCCTTCCTTCCTTCCTTCCT
>JAJPUD010011816.1:36864-52593 GCA_023553655.1 Myrmecobius fasciatus
GGGAGAGGGATGGGAGCAGGAAGATCACGGAGGAGGGGAGAGGGATGGGAGCAGGAGGATCATGGAGGAGGGGAGAGGGATGGGAGTAGGTGCCCTCTGTCCACGGCAAGGGGTGAGCTTCTCAGAAGGGGGGAATGGGGCTGCTTTCCTCTACCTGCCCCCACCAAAGAACAAGGACTCTGGGGCTTTTGTAGAACGAATGAATGAACAATGAGTGAGCAAGTGAATCTGGATTATTTCCAACCTTCCCTTCCTCTTTTTCTTTCTCTTTCCCCTTCTCTTCCTCCTTCTCTTATCTTCCTTTTCCCCCTCCTTCTCTTCCTCCTATTTTCCTCTTCTCCCCTTCCTCCTTCTCTTCTTCCTTCTCCCTCCCTCCTCTCTTCTTCTTCCTCTCTCTTTTCTTCTTGTTTCCCTTCCCCTCCTCTTCTTCTTCCTCTTCTTCCTCCTTTCTTTTCTTCCCCCTCTTCCTTCTTTTTCCCCCTTCTCTTCTTTCTTTTCCTCTTTCTTTCTTTCTCTTTTTTCCCTCCTCTTTCTTCTTTCCCCCTCCTCGTCTTTCTTTTCCTCCTTTCTTTCTCTCCTCTTTTTCCTCCTTTTCTTCCTCCTCCTTTCCCCCTTCTTCTCTTTTTCCCCCTCCTTTTCTTCCTCTCCCTTCTGCTATCATCCTCCCCCTCTCTCTCCTCTTCTGCTAAGATATGGCCCTATGGCCTATGGCCCAGAATCCCTCCAGGCAAAGCTCCTTTTTTTCTGCTTTCTAGAGCACAGATTCGGGCTGGAACAAGAGCGGCTACCCAACGCGCAGATGGCACGCTTATCAAATTGGAGATTGACACCGAGGTGGGAGGAATAGCTAATGTGCTCGATGACAGAACCAGCATGGAAAAAGATCTTGACAGGCTGCAATGGTGGGGTAAAAAAAAAACCAAGTGGGAACCCAGCAGGGCTAAATGGGGAGTCTGGAAAAGTCCTCCCCAGCGCGTTGCATAAGCCGGGGACTTGAGGCCGGACAAAAGTCCATGCGAAAAAGCACGACTCGTGGACGTTGTTTCACGTGATCGCACACGTATGACACACATCGGATTTCTGGCTTTGGGGGAAGGGGGAGGAAGAAAAATTTGGAGCTCAAAGCTGAATGCTGGAAACCAGCTTTGCACAAAATTGGAAAAAATAAAATACTATTAAGTAAAAAAAAAAAAGACAGAAGGTTTAGAGGGTTCTCCAGTTATCGCCTTCAGGACACTCTGAGCTTGGGGGGAGAGGGGGAGGGCATGCCCTAGTCTCAGCCAGAGTTCAGGCCCAATCTGGGGTTCTGCCCAAAGCCTCACCCATCCCACCCTTTTGTAGAGCTCCGGGTTAGGAACTCTTTCTTCCTAACATTGTCTGAGCTCTCCCCCTGCACCCTCTCCTGGTGCTCCTGGCTCCGCTCTCTTGGCCTGGACAGAGCCAGTAGGCTTCCTCCTCCATGTGGCAACTTTGAAATACTCCTGCATCTTTTCTTCTCCAGGCTGAAAGGCCTTCGATGTGAAGGACTTTCAAATATCCCTGATATTGTGGGTTCCAGACCCCTTCCCTGGACATCCTCCCCCTCGGCAAGCCTGTCCTTCCCTCTGACTCCCTCTTCCCCATAGCAGGTTCTTCTGGCCTCTAGCCTGAAGGACTCTCCTCTCCCCTTCCTGGTCTGCCTGACTAGAATTTCTCTCTCCTCCCCTCCATCCTCCCTCCTCCACCCTCCATCTTCCCTCCTCCCTCCTCCCTCTATCTTCCATCTTCCCTCCTCCCTCCTCTATCCTCCATCTTCCCTCCTCCCTCCTCCCTCCTCCCTCCTCCATCCTCCATCCTCCCTCTTCCCTTCTCCCTTCTCCTTCCTCCCTCCTCCCTCTTCCCTCCTCCCTCCTCCATCCTCCATCTTCCCTCCTTCCTTCTCCCTCCTCCATCCTCCATCTTCCCTCTTTCCTTCTTCCTCCTCCCTCCTCCCTCCTCCACCCTCCATCCTCCATCCTGCTGCTAATGGGATGTTCCACAAGTGCAGCTCTGAGCATGCTACCGGCTCTCCGCCCCCTCCTGATGGCTCCCTTTTGTTTCCAGGATTAAGTTTTAATCCTGGCCCTCCACAGCCTGGTCCCCAAATGCCTTTCCATTCTCCCCGGACTTGGCTCCCCTTCCTGATCCGGTCTTCCCTCTGCTTCTCATGATGACCCTTCCTCTCTGGTGTCTGACCTCCATGCCTTTGCCCTGGTCCTCCCCCTTGCCTTCTGTCTCCTACCTCCCAGAGCTCCTCTCCCGGTGTCTAAGGCCTTCCTTGCACAGGAAGCCCTTCTCATGCCCACTCCTGCCAGGCGCCCACCTTACTTTTAGCTACGTTGCATTTATTGTGTGTGTATTTTTGGGTGTCTGTGTCTTTAGTGTAGCCCTCATTAGGATGCTGGAACTGAGTTGAAATTGTTCCATTCTCTGTTCTTGTATCCCCAGCATCATGGCACACAGTAGGTGCCTAATAAGTACTTGTTCATGGATTGATTGCTCCGTGGGCAGAGGTCAGGTCTGCCCTTGAACTCTTTTTCAGAAGTTCCCGTAACTGCTTCTCTGAACTTTCTGTCCGCCGTCTCCTCTCCTGTCTCCCTGGGGTCTTTTTGTTCCGTCCTCAGATCAGGGACTCATTTGGGGGTGACCTCTCGTCAGAGCCCGTGGCTGAGGTCAGTCTGAGCTCTCCTTCTCAGACAGGGAGGGACGGACAGACGCCGCCGGGGAGGCCGCAGCCTCCCTTTGTTCTGGGCCAGCGGTGGAGCCTTCTCCGGCTGGAGATGGCGGAGGGCCGTCCCCTTCTGCTGACCGCCACCTGCGCTTTTCCCCACATCCGTGGCCGGACTCTCCTCCTGCTCCCCCTGTGGCCCTCATGCCTCTCCAGCTGACCCCTGACTACCGGGGGACATCACCTCACTCACTCTGGAAGCCCCTCACCTCCTAATTAAATGCGACGGCTCTGGCTTTCTTGGCCGTCGGATGGATCTCATTAGTGACTCCCCGAACGGGCATTTCGCTGAAACTCGCAGCCCCCCTTTTAGGGAATTACCCCTTCGCGTGGCTCCCGCACCCGCTCCCCAGGCTGTGTGCGAGGGTGATTTTTCAAGCCCACCCCTCCCCCTTTCCATCTCTTTTCCTTCATCCCAATGCTCGCTCTCCTGTCACGACCTTTGGGGGTCCTGGCGTGGCCGTCTCTGTGCTGACCGTCCTCCCCATCTCTGGGCCCTCCCCGGCCTGCGAAAGCTTCCAGGGCCTTTCCTCCGTCCTTTATTTCCTGTTTTCCGGGACGCAGCTTGTCTATGCCTGTGTGTGCACTGGTCTCCCCCTGTTAGACTGGAAGCTCCTGGAGGGCAGGAGCTGGGTTTTGCCTCGTTTGGGAGCTTAGCATGGTGCCCGGCACATAGTAGGTGCTTAATAAATGTTTAGGGCCTGGCTAACAGTTCCAGGCTCTCCAACTGAGTCTGAAGGACCCTCTGTCTCCGACCTTCCACCTCCTCTTCTCCTTCCCTTTCTCCCTCCCCTTCTCACCCACAGGAGGGAGGCAGATGGCTTTGTGCCAATCGGCCGCCCTTAAATAGACTTTCCCGGATATCCGGGACATCGTCCAGTTCCAGCACCCGCTGTCCCCTGCCTCCAGCCCCCCCTTTCCATGGCTCGGAGCGTCCGGGGCTAGTCTCTTAGAGGTGCACTCGGCCAAAATCCCAAAGGTTGCGTCAGAGATCGGGCCAAGCGTCCGGCAAGTGCTCGTGGGACGCGGCTCAAGCTCCCAGAGAAGTGCTGGCAGTACCAGCTGCAAGCCGAAGGACGTTCTGGGCCATTCCAGGGGAAAAGGCAGAAGGGAGCTCGGGCAAAGAGGGAAGTGGTCTAGACCCCGGAGCTGAGCTGGGGTAGGGCTGAGCGGGCGGCCGGCCCAGGGATTGCCCACGAGGAGTCTTCCCGCTCCGCGGGTGCAGGTTGTTGGGGACTCCCGGCCAGGAGTTCTGCCTGTCCAGTCAGAGGCGTGAGGCTGGCCAAGGCCTCGACGGGCTGCATGGGCTCTAATCCCCCCGACATCAAGGTAAAGTCTCAGAGTGAGGGTCACCAAGTCAGCTTGTGGGGCACAAGATGGGGGTACCGCCCGTGCTGTGGAAAGCCTCTCTGGGTTTCAGTGGGCCGTGAGCTCAGGGTTGCTTAAGGGTCCAGTAGTGGGGTCGCCGAGGCTCCCCCGTTCCGACAGGGCATTTCCCGGCTTCCAGGAAGAAGATGAGCCCCCGTCCCCCCCAGACCCAGTGGGAAGCTGTGGGCAGCTCTGGCGGCCACATTTTAGGGAGGAGGCTGGGGAGTGGGAGAGCAGCTGGAGGGACTTGAGATCTGGGTGATGAGGACTCATGGAAGGGACGGGTATGGCTGCTGGGAGGGAGAGGCCTTGGCGTGGGGAAGCCGCCTTCAGGCATCCCTGCAGACAAGTCTTTGGCCGGTGCCCTGCCCAGCGTGGCGAGACCCTGGGCATCCCCCCCGCAGGGTCCTTGCCTGCCGCCTTCCAAGGCAACGCTTTTCATTTCCTAGCCTGAGCTTCTCGCCTTCATCTCGGACCCCCGCAGGGGAGAAGGCTCTCTCCGTCTGGGCCAGACATCCTCAGGGGCACGTGGAAGAGCCAACCTTTGTTCTGCTAATGAGCTGTTGGCCAGCATCGGGCACTCTCCGATGCGCCAGGGAAGCGCTTTGTCTGCTCCGGTTCTGAAGAAGTGGGACAAAGCTTCCACATCCTCAAAGACCGCTGTGAGCGAGCCTCTGATTCCGCCTGGGGGTGAGGGAGGAGTCCGCGCCGGAAGGGGGAGGACTCCGGAAGCGGGGCTTTAGTCCGGCTCCTCGTGGCGGTGGGCACCACAAAGGAGGCAGGAGGGCTGGCCGCCTGGCGCATTCTCCGGCCCGTTATCTCCGGGTTTCCTACAAAGCGGAGATTCTACGTTTCTCAGAGGCCTTCCCCGAAGTCCAGGCTGCCGGGGTTCTGTGTCTCCCCGGGACTGGGGCCGGTTCTTTCCTTGGAAGCGTGGGAGGGCTAAGTGACTAATGGAAACAAGGGCGAGCCACGGTTCCCTTAGCAGCGGGCCGTCCCCCTTCCCAGAGACACGGGGAGATCACGGCCCCCAACCCCTTCATGCTACAGAAGCAGAAACCGAGACCCAGGCCGGAGCGTCCCTGGAGACTCATCTTGGGCCGCTCCCTGCAGGGCAAACACAGGCTCGAGCACGGTCTCCAGGGCCGCGCCAGCGCAGCCTGTCTGACGGGGGGAGTCCGTGGCGCAGTTAGACAAGGCAGACAGAAAGGACACGGTAACCCGGCCCGCGGTCTTCATGCAGGAGGACGGTGGAGGAGCACGTCGGAGTGCTCCGCTTGGGGCTCCAGCGCCAGCCTTGAAATGCCTCATCTTTCCCTCCCGCGGGATATCCGCGGCCAGCTTGGCTTTCCTTGGGCCTTTGGCCTAGAAGGAGAAGAGGCCATAAGGAGAAAGGGCTGAGGAGGGCAGATGCTGCGGGCACCCCCTCTGTGCTTGGTGATGGCCCCTTAGCACTTGGGGGGCTGGGCAGCAGCCCAGGGAGAGCCCACCCCTCCCCCCCAGCCGCTAAGGCTTTCCAGAGAGCTCCCTTTGGGTTTCTTGACTACGGTCTCCGACCTCCCGGTTGTGAAGGACGGAGGGAACGCTGACGGCTGCCCAGGATCGCGGGGTCAGAGAGGCCCCGGCTGCCCGGCCCAGGGAGTCCTGCAGGCGGTCCGTGCCGGGCAGACTCCTTGCTCACCAGCTGCTGCTCATGACCTCCGGAAGTGGGAGCTGAGCCTAGACTGGAGACGGGGGCAGGTGCCCTGCTTCTCAGCAGAGACAAGTGGGGGGCCTCATTTGGGGAATCCCAGAGCCGAGGGTTGGGCGGATTCCCCCAAAGGGCAGCAGGATCTCTGGGCTCCGGCGGGACGGGCCAAGCCCGAATAAGCCCGTTTGGTTCTTTGGGCCAAGGGAACGCCAAGGCAAAGGAGACCGCCCCAAAGCAGGACGCACGCGCTCGCTCCCGGTGATGGTTACTACGGCTCTGCTAGCTCCAGGGTTCCGGGCAGCAGGGGACCTTGAGAAAGGCTCAGGGACCTGCCAGTGGGCTCCCTCCTCTGGCAATCAGCCTCGCGGCCATCTCGGCTTCTGCCTCTGTGCGTTTGGGTCGAACCCAGGAAGGAGGCTCGCTAGGGCAGAGGAATGGGGCTCGCTAGGCAGAGGAAGGGGGCTCCCTAGGGCAGAGGAAGGAAGCCAGCCGAGCTCACCTAGAGACAGCCGCCCAGCCCGAGGACAGCCCTGGTGGGCTTGTTCAGCTTCCCCTCCCCGCCTCCCCTTGTCTCGCTGCCCCCTCCTCTGTAAGGAGCCAATCCCCAGGCTTTCAATGGCGTTTTAATGGCTCTTTCCTGAAGTCGGGCTTGGAAGGGATTTCCTGATCCCAGATAGGGAGTCAGAATGGGATCTGGGACTTACGGGGCTTCCCTTCTCCCAGTCTGAGGGATCAGCTGTCCCTCTCTTCTCCCCCAATGATCGGCCATCAGTAATTGGGGGCAGCAGCCTGGGGACGGGTGGGGGGTTTCCAATTTCTTGAGCTGTTTGGGACGACCGGTTCTGGGACACCGAGCATCCTGCTGCCGCTGCTGGCGCCTGAGCAGGTTCTGTGTGCGAGGCGGCTGGAGCATCCGCAGAGGTCTGGTCCTCCCTCGGGCATCTCCAGCTGTTCATGATGGCGATCCTCCTTGGAGGCTGCGGGAATCTCTGCCTCCCGTCAGGGCGGTCCCACCTTCTCTGACCCAAGACCGCGACCTCTGCCACGGGGCGCAGAAAGAGTTCAAGAAACTTGGAGGCTGAAAAAGCCGTCGTTTTGTGCCAACCTGGTGACGGGGGTGGGGGGGCTGCAGTGCCAGCTGCTGGGCCATGGCCACTGGCAAGGAACTCAGGTGTGGATACCAGCCTGCCCACTCCCCATGGAGGCTCGGAGGCCTTGCTGTGCCAATCAAGGAGCAAAGGGTTGTCGGTCAGTCAGTCAGTCGGTCAGTCAGTCAGTCAACCGAGTAAATATTAAGCGCTTCCTGTGTACCAGGCCCTGTTCATGTAGGAAGCAGCTACATGCAGCCAAATAATGGACAGGACCCACCGAGGGAAGACACTAGAACCAAGAGGAGCTTGAGAATTCTAGATCCCTCCAGAAGGAGGAGTTTTAGAGGGGAGCGGAGGAAGTCTGGAGGTGGTGAGGAGGAGAGAGAGCGTCTCAAGCCCAGGGGGCGGCAGGGGAAATGAATGGGGTGTCTTGAGCCAGGAGCCCCTTGAGGCCGGAGTCACCAGATCACAGGGCGTGTGCTGGAGAGTCAGGTACTGCAGGAAGCCCCATGTGTCACGGCACCAAGGTTCTCTGTCAGGGAGCACGAGAGGGGCTTTGTGGGGCTCCAGGTGATTCCCAGGGCTCTGCAAACACAGTGTCAGGCGTTCTCTGTGCCGCTCTCAATCTGCCCGGGAACTTCCTCGGCCAGCCCACTCTCCTTGATGGGTGCCTTTGGTGCTTGGGGAGTTCGTTCTCCATCAGGTTTGGTGGAAAAAGGAAAGAGAGACACGCAAGGAGGTGGTGACATGTTCTCCTTTTTGGTAATAAGGCCCGATTTTTTCTAAGTCCTTAATGTTCCCGTTTTTTCATGTCACTCAGAGAATCATTCTTCAAAGCCCTGAAAAATGCCGCCTCTAGCACACACTTCCTCCATGCAGATTTGGTCTGGTCCACTGACTCTTTCTTGGTTTCCTTCAGCGTTTTTCTGCTTTGTTACATAGCACCCGGGATCTGTGACTCCACGGTCACTGAGGAAGACCCTGCCCGATTTCTTCCTCCGAATATTTTTCCTTCACGGATCTCTTCCACTTTTTGCCCCGTTATCTTCCTTCCAGTTTTACATTTAAGTGCCCTGAAATAACTTTTCCCCGCCGAATATCTCACCAAACTTTCTTTGAGCTCATTTTTCTTTTCCTCGTTCTTACTCTCGCACAAACTGCTCATAATTTCCTACCATACATGGCTACCAGCTTTTACACATGAGTTTGTATTCAAAAGTGGTGTTTCCCTTGGATGCCATAACTTTATGCCTGGCAAGAAAAGCCCATCTTTTCTGGAAAAGGAGTTTCGGAGCTATTTTGGCCTCATTGTTTTAATGATGGATTTCCATCAGTTAAACTTCCTTAGGAAATGGAGAACGTATCAGCATGTTCTTTTGATCATTTCCCATTTTTTTTGGCACCAACAGATTATATAAAAAGATCACACTGGAGTTACTGTTCCTGGAGACCATATGTCTTCTCGTTTTAATGCTTTCTTCTAGTCTGGTACTGGTTTTGACTTTTGTTCGAACAAGCTGGCGTTCTGATCGTCGGCAGATTTGGAAATGACTCCCACAGCATCCATCAGTCACTTGCTATTCATTTAAACATGATTATTTTTTGGGTAGTGTTAATTAGTGCTTGCCATATTCTACACCTTCTGATTTTTTGTAAAAAGAAAGGATTCAGGACACATTGGCTAATCCTACAAGCCTTTGGGAGCTCGCTCTCATTTCTTCCCGATAATGTTTTCCACTACTCCCCCCCCCACTCTCCCCTACTCTCACCTTTACAGGGAAGTCGCAGGATATTAAAATATGCTGATTTAATTCACAGTCTTATTCTATTCCTCACATTTTATCTTCCTCTCCATTCTCTACAACTGATGAGGGAGCACAAGTTCTAATTATTTCTGTGATGGTCTTTCTAGGGAAGACTTCTTAGGAGAGATGCAATAGAAGAGATGACCGAGTATCTCGTGAAATGCTTTCTAATACTCCCAGTCGCAATATCAGAAGCAACTGGGCCGATCGATGCCTTTATTTGCCTCTGGAAGGAAAAATACAGATTCTTGTCTGATGTTTCCGTTTTTAGCGTCAGACAGCAAAACACAGGGGAACGAGCATGCCATGTGGAGGCACAGGACTTAAGTGTAAATCCAGGCTCTGCTGCTCTGCCCAAAGGGATCTAAGACTGTGCAAGCTCTTTGACTCTGCAATACCACTATTAGGTCTGTACCTCAAAGAGAGCAAAGAAAAGGAAAAAGGCCTCTGTGAATAACAGTATTTATAGCGGCTCTTTCTGGGGGGCAGAGAATTGGATGCTGGGAGAATGCCAACAATTGGGGAATGGCTGAAGAAATTGGAGCGGATGATTGTGATGGAACAGAAATAACTCCTGAGATAGTTAACACCTGGGGAGACCTAGGCAAACTGGCTCAGAGTGAAGGGAACACAACCAGGAGAACACTGGGCGCAGGAGCGGCAATGTTGTAATGGTGATCAATTATGAATGACTTAGCTGCTCCAATCACTGCAGTGATCCAAGGCAGTTCCAAAGGACCCAGGATGGAAAATGCTATCCACTTCCTGAGAGAAAGAACTGATGAATTCAGAGTCCAGATTGAAGTATCTGATTTTTTCACTTTATTTACTTTTTTTTGCAACTGAGCTACTAGAGAAATGGGTTTTGCATGACTTCCCAAGCATGATGGGTATTCTATTGCTTGCCTTCTTATTGGGGGTAATGGGGATGAGGGAGAGAGAGAGTTTACAACTTAAAATTGAGAAATAAATATTAAAAATAAAGAAAAAATAAGGAGAGGGAGTGAAAGGGGTGAAATAAAAATAATGAGAGGGCAATGAATAAATAAATAAGTTCTGGCTCTGCTCCTTAATCTCTATGTGATAAGCCTTTGTAACCTCTTTGGGCCTTAGTTCTTCCCAGAGTACCAAATCTAGATGTTGTTTGAAGGGGCCTCTGAGGTTCTTTCTTGTTTGAGAATGTGGTCCAGTCATGGGAGGTGGAGGGGGCTGATCATCCCTGGATGGCTAGGATTCTGCTCCTCTGATAGTAGACTTATTCACTGGTCTTGGGACAAATATGCCACATTTAGAGGCCCAAAGATTGTTTCAAAAGCTCTTGGGTTCTTAGTATTCCATTTTTTACCCCCACTGTAGAAAAAGCCACTGGTTTTTCTCTTTGTTTCACAAGGAGCCAAAAGGTTCATTATCAAGTGGCCAGGCAACAATTATTAACTGAGAGCTCCCTCTTCCCTCTTCCTCATCTCACATCACTCTGTCTTCTGCCATTATCTTCTCCTTCATCCCTATCTCACATGAAATGGTGACCCTATTTCTTGCCCAGGCAAACTCCTCTACCTGTGTAAGAGATACCATTCCATCTTTTCTCCTCAAATAAATTGCTCCCCTCTGGCATCGCTACTCTTTCACTTGTCTTCAAGCTCTCCCTGTCTACCAACTTCCCTACTGCCTCAAAACACACCTGTCTCCTCCATGCTCAAAAAACTGTCACTGGAAACTTCTCTCCCCTCTATCATCTGAAACTTCTGCCCTTTCTGTCCAATTTCTGTCTCCTCAATTTTTAAAAAATTCCCTCCAGTGCCATTCTTTCCTCATCATTAACCTAAAATCGTTCTTGCAAAGGTTACCCGTGATCTCCCAATGGTCAAATCCAACGATCCTTTCTCCATCCTCATTTTCTTAACTTCTCTGTGGCCTTGGACATTATTGGCCACTTCCTCGATAATCTCTTCTCTTGAGAGTTTCGATATTCCATTCTCTCTCTGTTTTTTCCTACCTATCAGCTTACTCTTCCAGGTTCCTTTTCTGGACCTTTAGCCAGGTGAGGCCCTTTTCCAAAGGACTCTGTCCTGGGTTCTCGTCTCCGTTCCCTATGTATTACTTGGTGATCTCATCAGCTCCCATGGATTTAATTACCTGTCTATGTTGATGATTCTCAAATATGAATAGGTAGTTTTCAGTCAAAGAAATCAAAGTTACCTAAAATCATATTAAAAAACCAATCTAAATCAAATGCAAATCGAAACAACTCCAGGGAACAACTTCATATCTATCAGAGTGGCTAATACGACAAAAAAGGAAAATGCTTGATGTTGGAGGGGATTGGGAAAACTGGAACACTAAAACACTGTTGGTGTTGTGAACTGATCCAACCATTCTGGAGAGCAAATTAGGACCGTGCCCAAGGGACATAAAACTGTATATATCAGCAGTGATCCAGCAATACCACTGCTAGGTCTAAATGCCAAATGCATCCAAAAAAGGGGAAAGGACCTACTGCAGAAAAATATTTATAGTAGCTCTTTTTGAAGTGGGTGAAAATTGGAAATCAAAGGGATTCCCATCAATTCTGGAAAGGCTAAACAAGCCACAGCATATAATTGCAATAAAATATTATTGTGCTGTAAGAAATGACAAGCAGGATGATTTATGGGGCAGCTAGGTGATGTAGTGGATAGAGCACCAGTCCTGAAATCAGGAGGACCTGAGTTCAAATCTGACCTCAGACACTTAACACTTCCTAGCTGTGTGATCCTGGGCAAGCCACTTAACCCCAATTGCCTCAGGGAAAAAAGGATGATTTAAGAAAAACTCAGAAAGAATTACATGAACTGATGCATAGTCAGGTGAATAGTTAAATGCCCTTTGAGCATAGCTCCACATTGCTCTCCGGAATTGTTGGATCAGTGCATTAGTATCCCAGTTTTCTCACATCCCCTCTACCATCCAATATTTTCCTTTTTTAGTCATATTGATCCCTCTGATAAATGTGAGATGGTTCCTCAGAGTTTTTTAAATTGGCTTTTCTCTGATCTATAGTGATTTAGAGGATTTTTTTTTTTGATATGATGATTCTTGCAGAAAGTGGGACTCAATCCAGGTCTTGAAGGAAAGATGGAACTTGGAGAGGTGGAATAAGCATGACTATGTCCCATAAAAGATAATCTGATTAGCAGAGCAGTTCATGGAATGGGAATGGGGCTGGATTCTGAACCTTATCTGCAGCCAGAATGTATATGTAGTGAGAGATGAGCGAGCTGAGAGCCTGACTTAGACTGAGGGACTTGTTGCTGAGCTGGAGCTGGAGACTCACAGCCTTACACCGAGCTTTGTATGACTGGCACCTCCCAGGCAGCTGATTATCAGAGGAGTTACAGTTCTCAGACTACTGGGGAGGAGAGCCACTTGATGACACAAGTATTGTCTGTATTGAGATCCTTTGAGGAGGGAGAGAAGAAAAGATCTTTTGTGACTCAGTTATTGTCACTGTCCAAGGGAAGAAACTTTCAGCAAGAGGCATCATGGCAAAGCCCCAGCTTGGACGCCACAGGCCCCAAGTTCAAATGCTTTTATTGTCACTAACGTGGCTGAATCCTTCTCCTCTGAGATGTTCTATTTATTCCTCCATAAAAGAGTGGTGTTTAATGAGAAGATCTCTACAATTCCCCTTTAAGCCAACAATCAATGATTCTATTGTAATTTTCAAGTTCGAGCTCATCCTGTGCATGACAGAATCTGGGAACTTGAAGGACTCAAGAGACCATCCAGTCCAACTTGCACCTGAGGAAGACTCGCCCTTCTACAACACATCCAAGAATTCATCATCTTATCTTTGTTTGGATACCTGCAGGGATGAGGAAACTGCTACCATTTCATATTAGTACAGCTTTGATTGTCTGGAAGCTTTTCCTCACCCTCAGGCCTGAATTCACCTATGCAATTTCTGCCTGCTGCTCTCAGTTCTGTTCCTTGGGACCAAGCAGGATCAATCAATCAAACAGCCAGTTAGCATTGATTTAGTGACTTCTATATTCCAGGACCTATATCAGACATGCAAAGACATGAATGAAATTTTCTCTGTCTTCAGAGAACTTATATTCTAATGGGGGGTAGAAGCAAAAGTAGACATAAAAGTATAATGTGACATTTCTGGGTAATTCTACATCAGGTACTTCATCTTTTCTGCTTTTTTTCTCCTTTCTGGAAGGGGCAGAGCTTCATCTCATCCATGCATTTCTTGTCTCCACTCTTGCATGCCTTTCTGACATTAGAAGATGAAGATTTAATCATCAATACATTTATTGTACTAGATTTAAGAATTCACTTCCCCCCCCCTTAACAATATGATAGCCCTTGGGTCTACTGGGCTCCCTTCTTTGCTGTTTTATGAAGTTTAATATCAAGCACAACTTATTCATACAATTACAATAGCTCAGAGCCCCTAGTTAGGAAGATCCCTCACATTGAGATAGAAGTCTTCCAGCCCTAATTTAAATATTTGGGCATTCCCAGTTAACTGATGGCTTCTCTGTATTTGAAATGATATCAGAATGGCAGAAATGTCTAAATAAGACAACTGAACTCAGTATATTATAATGATTATTACTGGATAAACAAGGGAGGAGAAATTTGGAACACCCTCCCCACACCGATTTTTTTTAAATGGGCAATACCTCAGTCCTAAACGAGGTAGGACAGCCAGTAGCTGCACCCTGAATTCTCTGTTCTAAGATGCCCGTCCACTCTTCTAAGTCGTTGTCTATTTTGCTCCCTTCCTTCTCTGCTATAACTCCTTTCTCCTTTCAATTTCTCCCAGAAGCTGTCACCCCTGTGCTTCGGAGATTTTTCCAGATTGGCTTGGCAAGTCCCCGGTGGGGCTAGGAGTTCTGTCTCTCCAGTCATTTTCTTCATTTTCTCTCTCCCCACTTGTGCATACTGATTCACTGAGTTCCTGGGTGAGATTCAAACGGATCTGCCAGCTCAAAGATCAAAATACTTCAGCTCTCTCTGGGGCTTCAGAGCGAATTTTTGTCCCTCCAAATTCTGGAATTCCCGTCAATTCTGAAACACACACACACACATACACAATCTGCACAAAAATACATACAAAACAGCACCATAGGTAACCTGGGGACATGGGAGCATCTGAATATGGCAGGAAAATCTTCCCATGGGAGGTGGAACTTGAGATGCATTGTTTAGGAAACCAAGCAGTCCAGGTGTGGCAACTGAGCTCCTGGGGGAGCCAGACCAAAGGCCAGACACAGAATTGGGTGTGAGGAGCAAAGACCAGCGTGGCCGGGCTGGCCAGTTCAGGGTACAGGGAGTAGTGTGCTGGCAAAGCAAGACTGAGACTTGTCCCAAAGAGCTTCCAGAGGTTGATCCTAGAAATGATAGGATTCCACTCGAATTTATTGAGTAGGGAATGAGTGATATAGACATTTTTGAACCTAAGTCATTTTGAGGGCCATGAGGGGTGAGGTTGGGAAAGTCCAAGAAATCCATTAGGAGAAAGAAATATCCACAGGAGAGTTAATGAAGGCTTGAGTCAAGGTCCGGGCTGTGTGAATAAAGAGAAGGGACAGATACAAGTAACCTTATAGAAGTGGAGACACAAGATTTGGCAAATGAATGGATCTAGAGCAGGAGTGAGAATGAGGATTGAGAATGACCAGGAAATCCCAAAGCTGGGGGACAAGGAAGATGGTGGTGTCCTCAATAGATCTGGGGAAGCTGGGAGGAGTGACCTGGGGGTGATATAATGCTAGAATGTCTTAGATTTGATAAGCCTGAGACAGCCACAGGACGTAGTGTCCAACACACCGATTAGCTAATAGTTCTGGGAGTCGTCCACCACAAGCTGACCATCAAATCTGTGCAAACAGATGAGGTCACCGAGTGAGAAAGGGGAGCTAGAGGAAGAAGAGAGCTCAGGACAGAGCTTTGCAGTAGAGCCATACTTAGGAGATGTTGCTGCAGCAAAAACCATGAAAGGGACGGGGCAGAAAGAGACAAGAGAAACCCAAAAAGGAAAGTGTGGGGCAGGGAGAGGGGTGACCAGAGAAAAATACTGCAGAGAAGATTGGATGGAAGCCATGAGAGCTGGCCATTGAGAGACTGCTGACCACTCAGGAGAGAGACAAGTCAGCTGCACACTGAGGCTGGACGATGGAGAGCTGAGAAGGGCTGCAAGAAATGGAGGGGATGAAGGTGCCGAGCCTTTGGATGGAGTTTGGCTGAAAAGAGAGAAGAAGCTGCTCTGACCACCTGAGGATGGGTCCCAGGCTTTCATGATGGGGAAACTTGGGCTTGTTTGTAGGGATCAAGGAAGAAACCAGTGAATAAGGTGAGACAGAAAATGAGAAAATGAATGGGGAAGTGTAGGGAGGACCAAGATGGGGGAGGACCAAGGATATGTGTGGAGGGAAGGGATTCATGATCTTATCCAGAATATCAAGTCTTCCACTCAACCATTGAAGTCTTGCACCACATTTTCCCTCCCTTTCTTCTCAGGCTTTTTATATTTTTGCCTACAATTCAGCCATTCTGGCATTATTGCTATGGCTCATCCATTTCCTAACTCTGTGCCTTTTCTTTTTTAAAAAAATTAAAAAATTAATATCCTTTTTTAAAATTTTGAGTTTCAAGTTCTTTCCCTCCCTCCATCATTTTCCCACACATTGAGAAGACAAATGTGATACTCGTTCTATGTCATGCAAAACACAGTTCTGTCTTAGCCATGTCCCTCAAAAGGCAAGAAAAGGCAAGAAAATTAGGTAGCATTGGAAGACTTTGCTCTGAAGACTCTGAAGACCATCCCTTGCTCTGAGGGAGAGCATTTCTGGGTGCTAAGTCCTTTGCCATTGTCTCAATCGTTGTCTTGATGGGAGGGGGGAAGTCTTTCCTTCAGTGTTCCTGCTTCTGCTGACTTCACTTTGTCCCAGTTCATAAAAGTCTTCCCGGGTCTTGCTGGACCCCAGCCCCAGCCTGAACAGCAGGATTCCGGCCCAATCGCCCACATCAGTGATC
>JAJPUD010011817.1:0-52571 GCA_023553655.1 Myrmecobius fasciatus
AGAAACAATTCAAATACCGAGGAACTATAATTAGAATCACCCAGGATCTGTCAGCTTCCACATTAAAGCATCAAAGGGCCTGGAATCAGATATTCCAAAAGCAAAGGAAGTTGGATTATAGCCAAGAATAAGCTATCCAGCTAGACTGAGCATTATCTTCCATGGAAGAAGATGGGCATTTAATGATATAGGTGAATTTCACCTATTTCTAATGAAAAGACCATATCTGAACAAAAAATTTGACCTCCAAACACAGAACTCAAGAGAAGCATAAAAAGGTAAAAAGGAAAGGACTCTTGAGAACTATATTTCTACTATGGGTATACTTAAAGAATGGGGGTATAATTTGATTTTACTCTGATAATATGAAAAAGAAACTAGAGGTGGAAGAGGTATCATACTGGAAAAAAAAAGGGAAAAGAAGGTAAAATAAGGTAAAAAAAAAAAAAAAAGGAGATAAAAATAAGGTAAATTCTCATGAAGAGGCAAAGAAAACCTAATATAATTGAGGGAAAGAAGGGAGGGGGATGAACATTGTGTTTATCTTGTGCTCATCAGATTGGGCTCTAAAAGAGAATATCAGACACATTCCGTTTCACAGAGAGACTTGTCCCTCCTTATAGAGAAGTGGGAGGGAAAGGAGGAAAAGAAAGGGAAAGACTAATAGAAGGGAAAATAGAAGAATTAGGGGAAAGATGTAAAAAGAGGGAGGGGCTCTAAAGGGGGATGACTATTTGAGGGAGGTGGTCATCAAAAGCAAAATACTGGAGAAGGGAGAAAGGGGAAAGAAAAGAAAAACATAATTTTGGGTAAATAAGATGGCAGGAAATACAGAATTAGTTATTTTAACTGTGAATATGAATGGGATGAACTCTCCCATAAAATGGAAGCAGATAGCAGACTAGATTAAAAGCCAGAATCCTACAATGTGTTGTTTACAAGAAGCACATCTAAAGCATCGAGATACATACAGAGTAAAGGTAAAGGGCTGGAGCAGAATCTACTATGCTTCAGGTGAACAAAAAAAAGCAGGGGTAGCAATCCTGATCTCAGATCAAGTAAAAGCAAAGACAGATCTAATTAAAAGAGATAAGGAAGGAAACTATATTTTACTAAAGGGTATCATAGATAATGAAGCAATATCAATACTAAACATATGCACCAAGTGGTATAGCATCCAAATTCCTAAAGGAGAATTTAAGAAAGATGCAAGAAGAAATAGACAGCCAAACTATACTAGTGGGGGATCTCAACCTTGCTCTCTCAGAATTAAATAAACTACAAAATAAATAAGAAAGAAGTTAGGGAGATAAACAAAATGTTAGAAAAGTTAGGTATGATAGATCTTTGGAGAAAATTGAATGGAGACAGAGTTTACTTTTTTCTCTGCGGTTCATGGAACTTATACAAAAATTGACCATGTGTTAGGGCATAAAAACCTCAATCAAAGGAAGAAAGGCAGAAATAGTAAATGCATCTTTTTCAAATCATGATGCAATAAAAATCACATGCAATATAAGGCCAGGAGAAAATAGACCAAAAGTTAATTGGAAATTAAATAATCTAATCCTAAAGAATGAATGGGTGAAAGAGCAAATCATAGACACAATCAATAATTTCATCCAGGAGAATGACAGTAATGAGACAACATGCCAAAATTTGTGGGATACAGCCAAAGCAGTTATAAGGGGTAATTGTATAGCTCTCGATGCTTACCTGCATAAAAAGAGAAACAGAAAATCAATGAATTGGGCTTACAATTAAAAAAGCTAGAAAAAAACAAAAACAAATTAAAAACCCTCAATTAAATACCAAATTGGAAATTCTGAAAATAAAAGGGGAGATTAATAAAATTGAAAATAAGAAAACTATTGAATTAATAAATAAAACTAAGAGTTGGTTTTATGAAAAAGCCAACAAAATAGATAAGCCTTTAGTTGATTCAATTAGAAAAAGGAAAGAGGAAAATCAAATTGTTAGTCTCAAAAATGAAATTGAAAATTAGGGAAAGAAGGTATTCTACCAAATTCCTTTTATAATATGGCTCTGAGAGCTAAACCAGATAGGGTGAAAACAGAGAAAGAAAACTACAGACCAACTTCCCTAATGAATATTGATGCAAAAATCTTAAATAAAATATTAGCAATGAGATTACAGAAAGACATCTCCAGGATAATACACTAAGTAGGATTTATAACCAAACTAACAAAAATCATATGATTATCTCAATAGATGCAGAAAAAGTATTTGATAAAATCTAACACCCATTCCTATTAAAAACACTAGAGAGTATAGGAATAAATGGGCTTTTCCTTAAAATGATCAGTAGCATCTATGTAAAACCATCAGGAAGCATCATATGTAATGGGGACAAACTAGAACCATTCCCAATAAAATCAGGAGTGAAACAAGGCTATCCACTGTCACCATTACTATTTAATATTGTATTAGAAATGTTAGCTTTGGCAATAAGAGAAGAAAAAGAGATTAAAGGAATTAGAGTAGGTAATGAGGAAACCAAATTATCACTTTTTGCAGATGATACGATGATATACTCAGAGAACCATAGAGACTCAACTGAAAAACTACTAGAAACAATTCACAGCTTTAGCAAAGTTGCAGGATACAAAATAAATCCACATAAATCATCAGCATTTTTCTATATTACTAACAAAGTTTAGGAGCAAGAGATACAAAAAGAAATTCCATTCAAAATAACTGTCGATAGTATAAAATATTTGGGAATCTATCTGTCAAGGGAAAGTCAGGAACTATATGAACTAAACTACAAACACTTTCCACACAAATAAAGTAACACCTAATCAGTTGGAAAAATATCAAGTGCTCATGGATTGGCCAAGGAAATATAATAAAAATGACAATATTGCCCAAACTAATTTACTTATTTAGTGCCATACCAATCAAACTTGCAAGACATTATTTTACAGATCTAGAAAAAAAATAGTAGAAAAATTCATCTGGAAGAACAAAAAGTCAAGAATTTCAAGGAAATTAATGAAAAAAAAATGCTGATGAAGGTGGCCTTGCTGCACCAGATCTAAAATTATATTATAAAGCAGCAGTCATCAAAACCATTTGGTACTAAGGAACAGAGTAATCAATCAGTGGAATAGGATAGGATCATAGAACAAATTAGGCAATAACTATAGTAATCTAGTGTTTGATAAACCCAAAGACCCCAGCTTTTGGGATAAAAACTCACTATTTGACAAAAACTGCTGGGAAAATTGGAAACTAGTATAGAAGAAATTAGGGCTTGACCTACTCCTAACACCACATACCAAGATAAGATCTAAATGGATTCATGATTTAGACATATAAAGAGTAATATTATAAGCAAATTAGAGGAACATAGTATAGTTTACCTCTCAGACCTGTGGAGAAGGAAGGAATTTGTGTCCAAAGAAGAACTGGAACTCTTAATTGAACACCAGACAGATAATTTTGATTATTATTAATTTAAAAAGTTTTTGTACAAACAAAACAAATGCAGAGAAAATTAGGTGGGAAGCAATGAATTGGGAAATCATCTTTACATATAAGGGTTCTGATAAAGGCCTCATTTCTAAAATATATAGAGAATTGACTCAAATTTATAAGAATTCAAGCCACTCTCAAATAGATAAATGGTCAAAGGATATGAACAGACAGTTCTCAGTTGATGAAATTAAAACTATTTCTAGTCATATAAAAAGGTGCTCTAAATCACTTTTGAGAGAAATGCAAATTAAGACAACTCTGAGATACCACTCCACACATGTCAGATTGGCTAAGATGACAGGAAAAGATAATGACAGATGTTGGACACTGATACATTGTTGGTGGAACTGTGAATGGATCCAAACATTCTAGAGAGTAATTTGGAGCCTATGCTCAAAAAGTTATTAAACTGTGCACACCCTTTGACCAGCAGTGTTTCTATTGGGCCTATATCCCAAAGAGATCTTAAAGGAAGAAAAGGGACCCACATGTGCATGAATGTTTGTGGCAGTCCTTTTTATAGTGGCTAGAAACTAAAAACTGAATGGATGCCCATCAATTAGAGAATGGCTGAATAAAGTATGGTATATGAATGCCATGGAATATTATTGTTCTGTAAGAAATGACCAGCAGGATGATTTCAGAGAGGTCTGGAGAGATTTGCATGAACTGATGCTAAGTGAAATGGGCAGAACCAGGAGATCATTATACATGGCAACAAGACTATATGATGATCAATTCTGATAGACATGGTTATCTTCAACAATGAGAAGTTTCAAACCAGTTCCAGTTGTTCAGTGATGAAGAAAGCCATATACACCCAAGGAGAAGCCTATGGGATCTGAGTGTGGACCACAACATAGCATTTTCACGCTCTCTATTGATGTTTGCTTGCATTATGTTTTTCTTCTCAGGTTTTTTTTTTTTTTTCTTGTAGATCCAATTTTTCTTGGACAGCAAGATAATTGTATAAATATGTATACACACATTCGATTTGTCAAGTATTTTAACATAATTTACATGTATTAGACTTCTTGCTATCTAGGGGAGGGGTGGGGAGGAGGGAAAAATTTGTAACAGAAAGTTTTGCAAGGGTCAATGTTGAAAAATTACCCATAGATCTGTTTTGCAAATAAAAAGCCTTAATAAAAAAAAGAAAGAAATATTCATCTGACCAGGAATCCAGATAGGAATAAGAAGAGGGGAGAGAGGAATATGATATGAGCAGATAATTCTGAAGAGTAAAAATAAAATTTCTTATCCGTAGCCATATGAAAAAATACTCCAAATCACTAATTAGCGAAATCCAAATGAAAATAATTCTGACATTTTATCTCATACCTATCAGGCTGGAAAAAATGACAAATATAAATGTTGAAGGGGCTATGTGAAAAACATTGATATGCTGTTGGTAGATCTGTGAATAGATGCAACCATTCTGAAAAACAATTTGTAATTATCTACAAAAAAATCATTGAGTAATGCAAACCCTTTGACCCAGCTAACATTACTAGTCCTATGCCCAAGAAAGATTTTCAAAGGAAGAAAAGGACCCATAGATCCAACAATATTTACATCAGTTATTTTTGGTGATAAAACCTGGAAACTAAGAAGATGCCCATCAATTGGGGATTAACTGAATGTAATGAAATACTACTGTGTTGTAAGAGGATATAGATGATTTTAAAGAGACATATGTGAATTAATAAAGTAAAACAAGTAGAAACAAAAGAATATTTTATATTTTATCAATATTATTTAAATTTAATTTTGAATACTTCCATATACTGGTGAAGAATGAAATGAATAGAACCAGGAAAACAATTTCTACAATGCAGTGTTACTAAACATTGAAAGCTATACTCTTTGGAAGTTATAAGAACTATGATCAACACAATGATTATACCAGGAGAACAATTTACACAATAACAACAATATTGTAAAGATAATCAACTGTGAAAGATTTAGTGTGAACCTTGGTGACTTACTTCACCTTTCTGGGTCTTGGTTTTCTTAGCTATAAATTGAAGGGGTGAAACTAGTTGGCTTCTAAAGTCCCTTTCATTTTTAATTCATTGTTATATCCTGTGAAAGTCTGATAAATATTTATCTCTTCTCTACCTCACAAAGGCACTTACTGTTCCATAAATACTTTCCAGTCCATGAATAAAGAGGATTTTACTGTATTACTATGGAGTTAGTAGGGGGGAAAGCACCATATGCCAAATACTTGTTATATTTCATTTTTTCTTTTTGAAGCTAGCTTTGATGCCTTTCTTACCAGGTATAACTTTAGGATTTCAAAAGATTTATGATCTTATCAAAAGCTTTTCCAACACTAACATAAATAATACCCTTCATGAATTAGTATAAAGTCTTGTGGAGTTCTTAAAAACATCCATAATTATCATTTGGTGGCTAAGCTTCTATTGATGTGTCTCCCTGAGTTTGATGAAATAGGACTGTGGAAGACAGACCATTTATATCTGTCAGTGGGACTATACTTGAAACTTTGGGAACGTGGGAGACTCTGATATGCAGATAAACTTACCAACATCTGATATGGCTATTAGAAGCATTACTTTCCTCATTTTGCATCTCCGTCATTTTGAAAATAAAGAAACTGAGATTTAGGAATCACTTCTCTCCCTCACCCTCCCCACCCTAGTGCCATAGTCACACCCCAACCCTTTCTGCCTCAAACTACTTATCTTCTGAACTGTCCTTTTTCTGTCAAAGACAGTACCTCCCTTCCAATCACCCCAGTTTGCACCCTCAATGTTATCCTAAACTCCTCCCTTTCCCTCACTTGACATTAAATCAACTGCCAAATCTTGCCATTTCTACTTCTACATCTGTTGCATCCAATCCCAATTCACACAACCACCAAATTAGTTCAAACTGCAATCAAAAACTGTAATCCAGCTTTTTTCTTATTACAGCAATGGCTTCCTGCCTTATTTTTCCCCTTTCCAATCTATCTACCACACACATCTTGCCAATATGATTTCCTTAATCAAAGGTCTGACCAAGTCATTCTACTCAGTAAACCTAGTGTCTTCTTATTAATTCTAGGATAAAATAGAAATTCTTCTGTTTGGCTTTTTAAAGCCCTTCACAATCTGACCCCACACAACTTGTCCAGGCTCATTACTCTCCCTTTCTTCTCCTGGAAATTAGATTGGTTTGGCATGATTTGTTTTTAATGAACAAATCACATAGCAGTTCACTCAATTTCTTAATCTAGCCAAACTGGCTGCCTTGCTATTCTTCACAAATGACACTCCATTTCCTATCTCTATGCCTTTGCTTTGGCCATCTCTCATTCTGGGAGTGCACTCCCTCCATATCTCCCTCTTAGAATCCTTAGTTCCTTTAAGAATCAGCTCAATCAATTTTCTATATGAAGTCCCAACTACTAGAGCTCTTCTTCATTAAATTACTGTGTATTTATGCTACATGTACTTGTATAGGAACATGTAATTTCCTTCAAAATAATATTAGCTCCTTGAAAACAGAGAGTGTTTTGTTTTCTTCTGCATCTCTAGCGGCTAGCACAGTGACTAGCACATTGTAAGCATTTAATAAATGCTTGTTGATTGTGGATCAGTTGATTACCTATTATCACATTGGTAGTAAATGTCAGAAGCAGGATTTAAACCCTGTTGTCTCTTGCCTCCAGGACCAACACATATACTCTGGATAACTTTGATAAGCAGAAGACTGAATGAAGCCTTATGGAGCTTGATTTTCATTTCTAAGAAATGAACATCTAGTAAGTATTTGGCTGCTGCAGGCATCTGATTTCAGAAAATATAGTACTCCAAAATCCTTTCTGACCATTTGTGAACATTAAAATAATAAACAAAAACAAAACAAAACAAAAGGAGCTTTTTTGTGAGCCAAGCTCTTAGTGAAACAAACACATGCTACTAATTTAATTTAAATTGATTCTGTAACTAAAGTCAGGGAGAAAAAAAAGTGTACATATAAGCCAAGCAGTTCTATATTTTAGGAAATATCTTTCCCTCCTAGATATCTCTTTATTTTGCAGTTAGGTTATGAACCTGGGAGAATGAAAATAATGGTGGTACCTTTGACAGGAATAGGGAAGATGGGACTCAGAGAACAATCGAGTTCAGTTTTGGATATGTTGAATTGGAAGTAACTCTGGGAATTCCAATAGGCATCTGGTGATGCAAGATTGAAGCCCTAGGAAGAGACTAAGGATGAATATATAGAAGTGTGAGTCATCTACAGAGAAATTATAATTAAACCCAAGGGAACTGAAGAAGTTACTAGAGAGAGAACTTAAAAGACAAAAGAGAACACGGAACCTCCACATATAAGTGTGATATAAATGGTAAGCTAACAAAGGAGATTAAAGGTAGAGAAGATCAAGAGGGGAGAGTCTGAAATCTAAGAGAACAGTGTTTAGAAGGAACTCTTAGGCTCCCCTTAGAAGGAAACGAGTCAACAGTGTTAAATGCAACAGAGAGGTAAATAAGATTAGGAATGAAAAAAGTCCATGAGTTTGACAATGAAGATACCAATCAGGTCACTGATAACTTCAAAGAGAGCAGTTTCTCTTGAATGATGAGATTGAAAGCCAGATCACAAAGGTTTAAAGAATGAGAGGGAAAGAAGTGGAAGCAATAAGAACAGTGAGAATTTTTTGAAGACTTTGAGGAAGAAAGGTGAGTATTTGTTGAGGGACTGGCTCTGTGAATTGATAATTTGTTAAATTATGAATGGGGGCAGGCACATTTGGTTCTTTGAGTACTCCATGGGAAAAGACCATAACTGGCAGAGGGAAATAGAGTAGTAGTCACATTTTAATTAGGCACAGAGGATATAGAGAAAAGGGATACACAGGCAGATGGCATGAGAATGAGAGATTGAAATGGTGAAAGATGGCAGGCCACATGGGGAAGGGAATGGGAGGGAGGAATGAGGAAGAACATATCCATATAACCGTGGAGTAGAGGTGGGAGAACAAGTAGCATTGACTCAATGGAGGTGGAGGTGGGTAGGGAGAGGCAGGAGTTTGATGTATCACTTTTACAGGGTTTGGGGAGAAACTATTATCTTTGCTTCCCTAAAGTTAGTCCTTTTACATATTCAAATCATCTCAAAGTTATCAGTAGCTTTTGCTGTTCTAGCTGGTCTGAAACTTTAGAGGTCTAGAATTTGTCTGGAATTTATATATCATTTATATATCATGAACTAGAACCACAATAGCAGAAACTAGATGGCTTCTGCTGATTCAGCATATATAACCAAGATGTAAAGTTTCATTACTACATGATGCAATTTGTAATTTATGTTCTCTTGAATTGTGGAACAATTTACACATTCAGAGTCACCTTTGAAATCTTATTTCTTGCCATTATTCCTTTATATACTGGCTATTTATAAACTTACTATATTGACTAAAAGGGGAAAGGAATAATCAGGAAGACCAGAACAAGATGAAATTTAAACACACCTTGGCAGACTGAAGCGAACTCTTTGTCAGAAACTGAGGTAAAATTTGAAAATGGAGGATGATGTCAAGGGGCTTTGAGGTAAAGAGATGGGAAAGAAGGATCTGATGAACAATATCCTTAAATTCTCAGTAAAGTATAATTTCAGCTCTTTTACTGGATATTAAGATGTTTTTAAATTCTGATTTGAATGACCTAGAAGCTATTCCTCCCAGTTCTAGGTAATCTACATATTTGACGAAAATGATTTCTCTAACTTCATCCAAATCACAAAACATTAATGATTTGAAAAAGACGAGGTGGACATAGCATACAAGTAGATACATTAACACATAAGTTGCTTTCATGTAGTCTACTCGAATACTGGATTGTCATCCCAGTAAAGATGTTTTTTTCATCTTTACTGTCATTGTCTCTTCTATCTCCATGACTCAATGATGTCATCCCCCATGACTTGACAGGATTCCCTATCCAGTTTTCTTCATTTGTTGAAATCCTGCCCTTTTTTTCAAGGTCCAATTCAGATGCTACTTCCTCATAAAACCTCTGACATCTCAGGTGAAAGGGATTTCTTCTGTCTCAAATTTCTCATAACACGTGGACTGCACCTTTCCTTTTGTACTTTGGGAGCACACATCACAGATCTGGAAGGGATCTCAGATGCTGCCCAAACCAACCCCTTCATTTTACATATGAGAAAACTGAGCTGGGTCAGGTATTTGCCATGAGGATATATAGGTAATAAGAGGAGAGATTTAAATCCTGTTCCTCTGATTTCAGAATCAATGCTCTTTCCACTACAAACACTTCATCATTTCTTCTTCATTTCAGTCTTTTCTGTATTCTAGATATTAGGTTTTTGAATTTTATTAGATTTATAAACTTTGGAGATTAGGGCTTGTCTCATTTTTTTTTTATCTTCAGAATCTGCTAGAATATTTTATACATAAAATGCTTAATGTCTATATTGAATTATTTTTTATTTTCATTGTATGAGTATAGAATTTCACTAACTCCTTCAAAAAAAGCTATAATATAAGCTACATAGATTTTCCTAGGCTATTCTAAGCACCATTTGTAATGGTGATTATATGGAAAAAATTAATTACAAGTTCTAGCAAAAAAAAAACCTTACATAATTTGGGGGTACAGATTGTAAATTAGAGACTTCCTCTATCTACAAGTTAATGTCACATTGCTGAAGATTTGCCAGAATTCCACCCTAAGTCAACAGTACTCGTGTTCTTGGAACTGTGTCATAGGTACTTGTTGAATATGTAAATACTTAGCTGCTAACACTCTACTTACTTGGATCTGTATAAGTATGTTACAGTGTTGATTTCTTTAAGGGTTTCTTTGAGTTTTGTTTCAAAATGACTAATTCTGATGGCATATGTTAGTAACATCCTCTTCAAGATGAAGAATAATTTAAGTTAGTGCTGGAAAAAGTGCCTGATGAGGTCATAGAATTCACAACTGGAAGAGGAGGTCTTAGAGATGACAGGGTCATTATAATTTCAAATTTGGAAAGTATTTCAGAAAGTCCCTTCACTTAATTCAGTCTCCTCATTTTACAGATGAGGAAACTGAAGCCTTGAGTTTAAGGGACTTGCTTAAAGTTAAGACAATGAGTTAGTAGTAGAGATGTAAACCCAGTGCTAGCTCTAAATGTAGTCACTAGTCACAGATGTCTCCTTTCTAGCATACACTCATATCACATATTTGCATGCATGACTTTCTATGTACATCGTAATAATGTATATAAACGTATATGTGCACACATACATATATGCATTTATATACTGTATAATGTGCATCTTCCAAGTATAGCGGAACTTCTTTGGAGTCAAGTTCCCCTCTATAAGGATTGTATAAGTCATCTCCATTACAAAAATACATTAGTGACTCAGGTTTGGAGGTACGAGTCTAATTTAGAGGTCTTTGTGAGATGATTACTCAAACGCCTCTCATGACCTAGACTTCTCTAACTTTTTTTTTTTTTTGCTTTTTGCTGAGGTAATTGGGGTTAAGTGACTTGCCCAAGGTCACACAGCTAGGGAATGTTAAGTGTCTGAGACCAGATTTGAACTCAGGTCCTCCTGACTTCAGGGCTGGTGCTCTATCCACTGCGCCACCTAGCTGCCTCAGACTTCTCTAACTTTTAATACTCCCCTTTTAGCAGTGAGAAGTTACATCCCTGATCCCGATGTTTGTCATTATCCAGACTGACCCCAGACCCTCCAACTTCCCTCCTCCCCTTAGTTATCCGATTCCTCATGGGATGTGGGCCGGGGGTGGGCACCTTCAAAGTTAAAAGGAAGGAATTGTAGAGCTGTTTGAAAGTCAAGAATAGCGGAGGTGAGGGCAAGAGACAGTGGAAGGAAGAGAGGCCCAGGTGGAGAATGGAGGCGTGGAGGAGGGCGGGAGAGCCACCGGGACCAAGGCAGAGAAAGGCTACTGAGGGGAGCCCCACTGGAGCAAAGGCGGTAGCCAAGGTCAGGAGTTCGGGATGCGGGCAGCAGTGGCAGCGGCAGCAGTAGCAGCAGCACCACAAAGGATACAGGACAGGAGCTGCGGATAGGGCGAGGAAGATATGACGGAATAATGGCCAGGTGGCGGGGTCTCCCTAGGATTTCCCCGCCCCTCTCCTAGGCCGGAGAGATGCAGCCTGGTCTTGGGTCCCTCCTCTCTTCTTCCCCCAGCCCTCCCTTCCCATCCTTCTCCATCCCCAGCGCGGCTGACGTGTCTGCCTGGCACTGCTCATGCTCTCCCTCCGCCCCAAACCCGGGTCCCAACCTCGCTGCTCGCCCCCGCCTTCTCTTCTCTCCTCCCCGCCGCCTCGCCACTGCCGTCCCCCGCGCCTGGGGCCTCCCTCCGCCCCTCTCACCCCTCCAGCTTCAGCCCCAGCCCCGCCAACATGGCTGCAACGCCGCGTTTGCCCTTCTGTTTCTTCGTTCTACTGATCTCTTCGGGGCCGCGGCTGGGTCAAACGAACCGCAGCGGAGACCGACGCTTCGCGGAGCTGAAACGCTGCTCCGACGAGGAGTGCAGCAGTGAGTGGGCGCTTGGGCCCGCGGGGATTGGGGGGGAGGAGCAATGGGGGGGCTCGCGGAGCTACGGGGCTGGGGGCGGCTGAGCTGCCTGCTCCCGGAGGCTGTGCCCAGTGCGAGCTGGAGACCGGAGGCCGAGCAGGGGCGTGGGAGCAGCTCGGACTCGAGAGCCAGAAGAAAGTAGCCCCTTCTTCTCTCCCCTCCTCCCCCTCCCCCCGGCTTTTTTGCTCCCGGGTCTGGGCGTCTCCGCAGCTCCGCCTCAGCTTGCCACCGCGGCACCCGACCTCGCCGGCTCCCACTTGTTGCAAGTTTTTTTGCCCCCAATCTCGAGAGGGGAGAGCAGGAGACCCATCCCCTCACCCTGGCCCCAACTACAGGCGTGGGCCCTCGGATTTCTTCCCCCTCCCCCTCTTTCCAGCCTTCCCGGTTGCTCCGCTAGCTCCAGTGAAGAAATGCAACCGGGAAGTCCTCTCTAAGCTCTCTTGCTTTTCCGAGCCCGGTGTTTGCTCTTTAGGCTGGGAGCGAATGCCTTCCAGCCCTTCCACTGTTGTGCTGCATTTATGGGACCAGATGGGTTGCTAGGTTTAAGGCAGTCTGGCGCTGCTTGCTTTCTCCGCCCTCTCTGAGTCTTACTGGAATTGTTTGTCCTTAGCTGTGTTTGGAAAAGTGTTTGGGGTTTATGAAAAGGCTAGCCAAAATTATCCACGCATGCATACAGACTTATTGTTACTGTCGGAATCATCGATCTCCAATTTCCTCCTTATATGAAACATTTCCCTCTTCAACCAGGGAGAGCATATCTTTCACTCTTGAGACCAAAAGCGTTCCTACCGGGCTCCTGGGATAATCCATTGCATAGGCAAAGAGGCTGAAGCACTTAGAACGAACGCATTCATAGACAAGGAAGCTAAAGCAGTTAGTAAAACTGGGTTTCTGATTTATATAAATCCTTTTGCCAGTTGTAAAGGGGGGGAGGAATAGCCCTGAATAATTTTGAAGAGTTAAAAAAACAAAGAATTCACCGATATTATAACCTAAAACAACTTTAGTTTCATCCCTTTTTGTTCTTGAACTCCAGTATTTCTTGTCATTTCTTGTTATCTTGTGTCTTTTGTCTTGACAACTCTTGTGACAATTGGATTTGTAGCTGGCTGACATAAGTGCCAGAAGAGAAGCAACTTAACCTTTATAATAAGCAAGGATAAATATTATTCTGAAAAAGGCTAAGAAGGGAATCATTTACCCCTCATATGCAGGTACCTTTTTAAAAATAAAATTCCCATAATTTTAAATATTGTACTGAATCGTATTATAAACAGCAGATTCAATATACAACTAAAAGACCGAGTCCCAACTTGTGTCAACAGATTGCTAAAAGTTAACTTAGGGACATTGGAAATACTTTGAAACTTCCAGTCTTTTCTGTTCTTTCAAGTGACTTTCTTGGAACAGATTATAAACCAAGTTATTGCCTATATAGGTCTCATTCTAAAGTATAGTTAAAAATTAATTTATGTAGAACTTTAATGACTTCTCTGCTTAGGAAAGGAATAGTATTTTTGATTGCCCCTCTTCTCCCTTTCTCCTTAACTAGTTGTAAACACTTCTTGATTCTTTTTTATACTGGGGGAGGGAATGTGTATGCATTTTTAATTTTAGGTTTTGGAATTTTTTTCTTCTTTGTTCACTCCTTTGATTTTACTCCCTCTATCAGTGTAGATTAAGAAGTATTCTGCAGTTTATGGTCTTAGAGAATTATTTGGGACTTTCAGTTAAGTGACTTACTTGCCCCCAGGATCCTATAACCAGTATCTCTAGGGATGGGATTTGAACCCAGGTGTTCAATTCAGTGACTGTT
Source organism: Myrmecobius fasciatus (assembly GCA_023553655.1). NCBI lineage: Eukaryota > Metazoa > Chordata > Mammalia > Dasyuromorphia > Myrmecobiidae > Myrmecobius > Myrmecobius fasciatus. Next base: position 13,896 of record JAJPUD010011817.1, read on the forward strand.
TCTCTGTCTACATTATGCTACAAATATAAGCATGTTTTGTGATTACATATGCAATCATATGTGCATGTATACCAAGAATATATGTATGGTTGTATATAACACAACATGAATACATATAAGCATACCTGTGGAGCATTGCACATGTATAATACATTTATACATGTACACATGTATATTATTAATATATGTGTGTGAGGAGGAGTGACTAAAAAAAAATCCACCCAGATCTGAGTCCCCACCTAGCTTAAATCCTTATTTGTCAGAATGCCCAGTATAAGAGCAATTTATGACAAGTCCTGTGTCTAATCCTTACAGTCTCTGTGGCCTTAGACAAATCATAAGCTCTCTGGGTTTCACTATACATGTGCAAAATGAGAGGATCTATCCTATAAAGTCTTTTCCAGCTCCAGATGTATATAGTGCTCTGATCTTGAGTCTAAATTTCTTGTTAGTATCTGCCAGCAATGATATTTTTTCATAATGCTGTTTTGATATCTCCTTCTCTATCTGCTTTATGTTGTTCAATCATGCCTGATTCTTCATGACCCGATTTAGGGTTCTTGGCAAAGCTACTGCAGTGGTTTGCCATTTCCTTCTCTATAGCTCATTTTAGAGATGAGGAACCAGAGGCAAACAGGATTAGGTGACTTGCACAGCATCACACAGCTAATAAGTGTCTGAAATTCTAGATTCTAGGTGTACCACCTAGGGAACATCCCACCTCTACCCCCTGTCTGCTTTAAGAGAGAGGAATTTTCCTTCTTTGTCAATTTTGATTAAATCAACTTAGTATTTGATGCATTTATTTCTCATAAAAGCTTTTCATTTTGGGCATATTTTTCTTTTGATCAAAGCTATAAGACTTATTTGGCAAAGACTTGGCACCTCAAAAGCATCCTTTCAAGATAATTTGCTCAGATATAAGGATAGTAGAGTTTTGCTGCAGACAACATCATCAATTTTTACTGTTACATAGTAGAAATTTTGTCCATTTATAGGTAGGATGCCTCTCATAGTTTGAAGATAATTATTCTTTGAGACTCGGGTTCTCTTCACAGCTCAGTTACCAACTCTTTGAGTTCTTTGTGTGGCCTTAGTAAGTCATTTGACCTCTTTATATTTTAATTTATCCATCTGTGAAGTGGACATTTTTATAGACATAAAATAGGAAAGTCCAGTTATTAAGATATTTAGACAGGGAACTAAGAGTACTATCCAAATCACTTTAATTTCTCCAGGTTTCATTGCCATCCACCCACAGAATGGAATTAGCACCCATTAATGAAAACCTGTCCACCTATAGAGAGTTGTTTTGAATGGCTAAAACAAAAAACAATCTTAAATAAAAAAAAAAAGAAAAAACTTCAAGTGCTATCAAGAACCATATTGAAGGTGATACTACCTACAAATAGAAAACAATTCATCTCTACAAAGAGTTCTCAGATTCCCCATGGGTTAGAAATACAAGTAGAATTGTGAAATAAAAGACCATTAGTGGGCAGCTAGGTGGTACAGTGGATAGAGCACCAGCCCTGAAGTCAGAGGACCTGAGTTCAAATCTGGTCTCAGACATTTCCCTAGCTGTGTGACTCTGGGCAAGTCACTTAACCCCAATTGCCTCAGCAAAAAGCAAAAAAATAAAAATAAATAAATAAAAGACCATTAGTGATGCTTGGACCTTATCTTTCTTCTCTACAGTGCTGATGTACCGGGGTAGAGCTCTGAAGGATTTCTCAGGTCCAGACTGTCGCTTTGTAAATTTCAAAGAAGGGGAAGCTGTGTATGTCTATTACAAATTAGTAGGAAAATCACCTGAACTTTGGGCTGGAAGTGTAAGTAATATTTAGCATATTTTCTTTTTTTTTTCCTTTCCTTTTAAATTGTATTATACCATTGTCATTCAATAATCACATCTCTCTCTTTGGATTCTTGTTTGTGTTTCTGGCAAACCTTGTTTCAGGATCTCATAAGCCATGAATATTCTATAAATATTTTAAGGTTAAGATGACTAAAAATCTGCAGATAAGTAAGTTCCTTAATTGCATTGAGAAATAACAAATTCTTTAAATTCACCAGTAGTGTTAAAATTTGTTCCTGTAAGTTAAGAAAGTAAAGTCTATGGAGTGTTTCAGGTGCAAGTTTAAGTAATTGATTCTCTTTTTTGTTCTCTTTTATACTGACAGTCAGTATTTGTTTATGAAAGGTCTAGAGGACCTGGGAACTTGTGGCACATAATTATCTGTGTTATTAATAGGTTGTGTCATTGGAGAGCCTTCAGCATCATTAAAATGGGGGAAGGGATAGGGAAGAAGGAAAATTTGATTTCATCTTTGTCGTGCTCCTTTTTTTCTCTTGAAAGAACCTTTAATTTAATTTGTAATTAACTCATTCTCTGCTATTTCTCCCCCTCTGCCTCCATCACGATTTCTCTTCTTTCTATTCCTGCCTCTTCTGAATGTCTTCTGCTAGCCTCTGTCCATAGCTACACATTTTGTGAGTTAACTGGTTAGTTTTGATTTGAATCTGGCTAATCCATCAAATTACATGCATATTTTTTTTAAAATAGATTTGGAAAAATTATCAAAAAGAGATGTGCCTGACTTAAAAGAATATTTGTGAGTCCTCTAATTTCCTTTTTTTTTTTTTAAGAGTATTATGGTTGAGAGTTTAATATACTGAAGATGTTCTTAGTATAGTTAAAAAAAACAAAACAAGGGGCAGCTAGGTGGAGCAGTGGTTAGAGCACCAGCCCTGAAGTCAGGAGGACCTGAGTTCAAATCTGGTCTCAGACACTTCCTAGCTGTGTGACCACCCTGGGCAAGTCACTTAACCCCAACTGCCTCAGCAAAAAAGCAAAAAAAAACCCAAAAAACAAAACAAAACAGTCCCTACTGTACCAAAAGTTTAAAAACTTGAAAAAAAACAAATGCTAATAGAAAAGCTCCTTCAGGAGCAGTAGATATAATTTTAAAAAATTGAATCCTGGTTCTAGGTTCTTGAGAAGGATTCTAATCTAACTTCTTCCAGCTTTTAAGGGATAATTCATTTAAATTGATATATATAAACATCTATTCCATTTAAGATTCACAAGAAGGAAATTCAGAATAATTGTTCCAAATTGTAGCAGTACTATGCTAGATTTGTAGTTAGAGGATGAGTTCCAATCACATCTCATCCGTGAAGCCTTTCTTGATAACCTAATTCCAAATTTGTTTGGTGTTTGTCATCTACTATATTCGTTAGTTATTTGTATACATATCTGATCTTTCTGGCTAGATTTGAATTTCCTGGAGAATAAGACATCTTATATTATATATCCCTAACAATGATTTCAGCATAAAAGTTTTGTTAAATGAATACTTGAGTATGCATAGCATTATATTGGGACACTGAAGGTTGAGGAACGTAGGTACCTTTGAGAAATCCTCAGTCTATTTTCTGTCTCCCTGTTTTTTGACAAATGATCTTTGGTGGCAAACTATGTAGTTGAGAGCTTCATGTATGAGAGTGCAGTAAAAAAAGTGACTCCATAGTATTCTACATGTAGGTGGTAGAAAAAAGGATTCATTTAAATCCAATAAATATTTATTTGATAAGTTCTTATTAGCACATGATTGAGATCTTATATTTCTAAGCTCTATTATATACTTGTTAGTTATTCTGTAATTTACAATCATTTCTGTTTTGGGTAGAAATCTTGATGGCCTTCTCCTACCAGATTTATTTATTTAGTTTTTGCTAGTTTATTTGACTAGGTGGGAGAGGAGATTTTTTTTGCCTCAGTTGCTACCTAACCTTAATCAACAAATGGGTTCATCCTCAGACAAACTGAGATTTGTTAAAGATCTTATCTTAAAAAGGCCAAGGTCTCCCATTGCATTCAGGCCCATCGCCAGTTGTCCTGATATCAGTATCTTGCCATTGAACCCAGATGGCTCTAGAGGGGAAAGTGAGACTGGTGACTTCTTCCAGTCCTCCCTCATTTAAATCCAATTCAGTTTCATGAACCTTCATCACCTCCCTGTTGTCATGGTCCTGTTTGAGAACAAAGAGCAGCAATATACCGTAGGATATAAGAGAAGTATAAGAACATAGTCATTTGCCCTTAAAGGCTTATAGCTGTGCATGAAATAATCAAAGAGAAATATTGTAGTTAATTGCCCAAATGAGTGCTATGGGCAGGAAAAATTTTGGTGTTTTAGGAGTTGAGAATGGAAAGATTATGGTAAACTGAAATAATTGGAGTAGGTTTTGTAGAGAAAGTAACAAGACCCCTGGAAAATTCTTTGGATGGAACTTAAACTGAATATTCTGTCTTCTGGACTTAACTTTATAATTGTCACTAATTACTTAAATCACTTCGAGTCTTTAGAACCCAGTATCTTGATCTGAAAAATTAAGGAGATAAGTCTAGGTCTTCCTTAAGCTCTTCTTTGGCTCTAAAATCTAATGGTCTTGTGATTCCTATCTTCTATCAGTAGAGAGAAGCCAATATGAGTCCCTACCATTTTAATAGACCATGCTCCCCTGACTAACTCACTGAGTGGTGTGTGTCTGTTTTTTTTTTTTATAAACTAAAATATTCTTTCCCCTTAAATTCCATTTTATACCTATAGGTTCCTCAAAGAATATTTGTAGGAGTCATGCTGTTGTTTGCAGGAACCTAAACTTTAACTGATTATTTTCAAACAAAAGATTCCTCTTCACTTAATCTATCAGGCTGTTTGTTCTCTTGCCCTTCTTAGTATACCTCCTTCACTTTCAGAATTAATGTTACCCACCCACTCATTTGTTGCTTAACATTTTATAGAGTAGTTTGAAAGAGTTAAGCTTATTTGTCTAGAATTTGGTTTAGAAGATGCCTAGTAAGTTTTATTAAGGAAAACTTTCTATTTCTAATACAGCTTTAAAAAGGAAATAAAACAATGACATTGAGAGAAATTCAGTACAAAACCTGTAAACTTAGTTGCATATTTCACCATGCCTCTCAATTTTATCTTAACAGTAGCTTGTGCCTAATTCTGGTGCTTTCTCTCGGTTGATTATCTCCATTTTATCCTGTCTCAAGTTTGTTTGCATAATGGTTTACATATTTTCTTCCCTTTAGATTGGGTGTGAGAAAAAGAAAGAGAGCAGGGACTGTCTTTTTACTTTCTTTGTATCTCTAGCATTTAGCATAGTGCCTGGTACATAATAGGCACTTAATAAATGTTTATTTTTTCTATGGTAGCAAAATCATACAATCACTAATTCCATTCGATATTTTTGAGAAAGACTATACCACCTAGCTTGTAAACGTAGCATTTGCTATTGTCCATGCTTATGCTCAAGTGGTAAATATTAAGCATTCCCCTTTGTTTAAGAACTTTTTTTTCCTTTCTAGAAATACTTCCTACCTCCTTATTTTTCCTATTAAAACTTCTTATCCGGACAAGTGAAATTTGCTTTTCCTTACATTACAGAAGTAAAAAGCTAAAAGATATCATACATACTTTTCCAGTCCTCCTTTTTGGCAGATTACTACTCTAGACTTTAGTTTCCTTAAGTTATTAAGTGGTAGTGGAAGTTATTTAGTAAAATAATTGGAATTAGAAACCACATATCTTTAATTACTAGTTCTGAGCTCTTTCCATTGTTTTTGTCTTTTCCACCTTCATTTCATAAAAACTATACTTTTTTTTTTCAGAAAAATGTAGGTTCTTTTAAAAGTTTTTAGAGTAATGATTGGATTCCCCTTTTTTTTCCTATTCTGAGGCCTTTATGGGGGGATGTGCTAGAAACTCTGTGACTTTAATGACCCATCTGTCAGTTTTTTATTGTATTATCTAATCTTTATAACAGCATTCTAGTAGTAATGTTGACTTTTTTGTAGGATATTACTAATGGGATTATTGTTGTGGAATATTTAACTAGTTGGTGATAAAATGATTATTTCCTCTGTGTGTGTGTAGTGTGTGAGAAAGAGAATGTGTGTGTCCTCTATTGACTATGCAGCAAGATAGTTTTGATGTAGCTATTAAAAGATACTTATATTATGGAAAGGACATGTGACAGTTTTTGTAACATTTGCTATTTTCTTTCCGCAGAATTACTGATAATTTCCTCATTTTGTTCATTCTTTTGTATAGGTTGGCAGTGTTTTTGGGTACTTTCCCAAGGACTTAATTGAAGTAAAGCATCAATATTCTGAACAAGAACTAGAACTACCAACAGATGTAAGTAGTGAGTTTTTTGTTGTTCGCTTAGTTTATAATTATTCATTATTGATTATTCTGCTTAGTGGGTTTTAAAAGGCTGTGGGTAGTCTTTAAATTTTAATTTGTTCCAGAACATGTTGTTATATAGAGAATTTTGAAGACAAAGTGACATAAAAGATTTTCAGACAGCTGGGTGGCTTGTGAGTCTCCTTTCCTTTACATCAGGAATTTCATTTAATTCAGCAAGCATCTGTCGTGCTTTCTAGGTGTCAGGTGCTTTGCCTAGGTATTGAGGATACACCAACAAAGTACAGATAGTACCTAGTACCTCTCCTCAAGGAATTTAATCCTACTGAGGAGAAATTTGAATATAAAACTTGAGGAATGAAATACACACACACACACACACACACACACACACACACACACTCTGCAGCTTATTAACCGTAAGGCACATGCAAGCCCATTTTTGGGGTGGAGATAGGAGAGGCAGTTGGTTAAGTGACTTGCTCAGGGTGCAACTAGTAAGAGTCTGAGATAGGATTTGAACTTAGGTCCTTCTGACCCCAGGGCTAGTGCTCCATCAATTGTACCCCTAACTGCCCTTGTCAGCCCATTTTTGCAAGTAAATTGGTAAATTGGAAGGTTGGTCCATTAAAAATTATTTTTCTCTCATAAGTTTCTCCTTCCACTCTGACACTGACTGCATAGTGTAGGCCCTTCATCTAGACAAGTTTTATCAACTTCCACTCTCATCCATAGATCTTCCTAAAGTGCAGGTCTGATCATGTCAGTAAACTCCAGACTTGCTGTCACCTCTAGAAGCAAACATAAAATCCTCTGGTTTTTGAGTCCCTCAGACCCTGGCCTCTTTGTACTTCTCCAGTCTTTTTATACTTTCCTCCCCTCTGGGTACTCTGCTCTCTGAGGATGCTGGGCTTTGCATCCTTTGCAGAAGATGCTCCATCTCCAGACCTTATGTACTTTCAGTGTTGTCCCTCAGTACCTGGAACTCTTTTTCTCCTCACTCTTGCTTGTTGGCATCCCTGATTTCCTTAAAATCTCAGTGGAAGTCCTACTTTCTGCAAGTAACCTCTTGGTCCTCCTCAATCTTTTTGTCTTTCCTTTGAGACTATCCTCAGTTTACCTTTCTGTCTTGTCTGTACATCGCTGTTTGCATGTTGTCTGTTACACTCTGAGCTCCTCGATGGCAGGGAGTCGTTTTTCCTTTCTTTGGATCCCTAGTGCTTAGCATAATGCCTGGCACAGAGTAGGTACTTAATATTTGACCCACTTAAATTGAGTGTTAAACTCAAATAGTATTTCAAAATTAGATTAATTCAACATTAAAGTGAAACATGTGCTCCAAGTCAGTTATTCCCCCCCTACTTGAGCTAAGAAGTTGGGTCTTCAGAGCTAGGATGGCAAAGTCTTCATTGAGAGCACTTCCTAGATCCAGACAGTGTGCATTCTGTCATTATTGTCAGTGCTTATCAATTTGTCAGCCTGATTTAATGAGCTTTTAGAAAGAGGCATTTATTTATGAGGTATAGTATGTAGAATTATCATGTAGAAAAGAACAGTTATTACCAACTGTTTCCTCATCTCAGAAGCCTGTGACATACTCTCCCGTGAGTACAGAGTCAAAGGGAAAGCCAGCCCAAACAGAGAACAAAGGATCTTTGGAAAGTTGAATCTATGTCTGGTCTATCCTTGGCCCCTGATAGAGACATTGAAGTCAGTTTATTTGGAATTGCAGCTAAGATAGTATTGGGAAAATGGGAAGTCCTCCAGACTCTGAAGATTAGGAGATTATCTTCTGATCAAGGGATTGGAAAGAAACTTGAGACCCAAATTCTAGGGCTCAACTGTGCTGTTACAAGTCAGTTCCTTCTTAGGAGTTTAGCTGAAATATTGTTTCATCCCCTTTTGATCAAATCTCTCTGGTCCTGAACCAGTGTTCTGATTTTCTCTAGGCCCCACAAAGTATTACCAAGTTTTCTCAGTCAACTTATGTAATCAACAAGGGTTTTTTCCATACTTAGTCTAAAGCCTATGATTGACTGATATAAAAAAAATGGATAAAGTATTGAGGGGATAACATTTTATCTCTTACTTTCAATGTGTTAAGTTAATTTTATTGATATACTCAACCCTTATTCTTTCAAAAGAAAGTATTAACCCTGATTTAAGTGACTGAATATTTGGTAGATTCAGCAGAAGGAAACAAAGTTTTGGAATTGAAGCCTCAGTCTTCAGTGAATTAAAGTATCATGGCTTCTTGCTTAAATGATAATATAATGTAGTTTCCTCCTGCTAATTAACTTTTCTAGAGTTGCTACAGAGCTTAAAAGCTGGTAGCACTAGCTGTGTGACCCTGGGCAAGTAACTCCAATTGCCTCGGGGGAAAAAAAGCTGGTAGCATTAGCCTACGGCAAAATCTTGGCAGAGATAGCAGTATGGATGAGGGCTTTGAACTTTTTTCATCCTCTTACTTTTTCTAGTCTTGTGGGTTTTTAAATTGACCTTATTGCAACAACTGCCCCATTTTTAATTGCATGCCAGTTCTATATTTAAATGTGATACAGGCAGTCTGTAGATCATAGAGACATGACCAGGGCAGACTACTTTGTCAAGCAGTTTCAGGCTTCTCAGAATATTAATAGAATGGTTTAGAATGCTTTCATTTGCCGTGAGAGGAACAACTGATCCAATATTTTTTTCTTATGCACACAACCAATTAATCCAGTTGTTAATTGAAGCCATTAGCTCTGAAACATCAAAATGAAGAACCTCTGATTTAATTCAGCATAGACTCTTTTGCTTGGTGACTTCAATGCAGAGGGGAGAGCTTAGAAAAACAAGTTGGCAAACTTGGTTCAGTAGTAGGGATTTGGAAAAGGACAAAGATTTATACACTATACAGATTTACCCTGTGTACGTATCATGAGTACTTTCTTTGAGAAAAGGAATGAATTGATTATATGTTAATAGATAGGAAACAAATCATTACTGGTGTGGGAGTCATTCTGAATCAATTATTTGTATACTCAGACCACCAGCTTGTTAGAGCCAAGATGAAATTTAACACAAAGCTAAAACGAAGAACAAAAATAAGAAAAAAGATAAGACATCTTAAAGCTAATGAATTAACTGAAATTTTCTTTTAATGTGTGATTGATTTAAACCTAATACTTGCTCAGTTTTTTATTTAGTTAGAATAACAACAGTAGCATGGACAAAATAAAATCCATAAATAAACATGAAAATTCATTTAAAATGAATATAAATGATTCCAGATTACTTTAGGGTATATCCCTCAACAGATCTCATTTTCTAAATCTTATTAACATAATTAAGTAGAAAAGAACTTATAACATGACTCATTATTTCTTTTTACTTTAAATTTCTTATGTAGCCTGTATCCCAATAAAAGGTCCTTTAAGTGAACAATAACATTCTTCCTAACCCAGGGAAAATAAGAACTAGAATAATAGGTTCTGTTGATTTCTGACATAAAGCAGAAGATATGCAAGTATATTTAAGAAGATAAATTGATAGGGAAGTTAGTTTCCCAGGTTCTTCTGGGTCATGAAGTAGTTTAAAGATTTTGTTTGAAGGGAATGCCTAGACCAGTAGATGCTCATCAGATCATCAGATACAGCTATTTTTAAATGAGTACAAAATTCATTCAAAAATTGGATCATTGATAAGCCACTCAATATGTATAACCAAGAGTTGACTGTATTATAGTACTTAGAGTGTGTATTAAACATGGTGTGACCGGGCAGCTAGATAGTACTTTGGAGAGAGCACTGGCCCTGAAGTCAGAGGGATCTGAGTTGAAATCCAGCCTCAGACACTTAATACTTCCTAGCTGTGTGAATCCTGGGTAAGTCACTTAACTCCAATTGCCTCAGCATGCACACACACACACACAAAAATTGGTGTGACCACAATAACATTTTTCTTTCCTTTCAGGAAACAGATTTTGTTTGTTTTGATGGAGGACTGGATGATTTTGACAACTATGATATTGAAGATCTTTTAGGATTTTTGGGAGAAACTGTGAGAGGCAAAGGGGAAGATGAATCGAGCACTTCCGGAACTGAAAGCTCTGAGAAACTTACAGAAGAAACAGAAGAGAATCCCAAGGAAGTCAACATTGAAGAATCTCTTGAGGTATCCAAGGATGACAACGATGAGCCTGAAACATCAGTGGATAGCAAAATTCTTGCAAATTCAGAAGAAAACAGCTTATTTTCTGAAAACACTAAGAATCTAGAGGGAGAACTTGAAACACATAGGGCCCCCATCCACGTAAATAGTCATGCAGATAATCCTCAGGGAAATCAACCCTCCCTTGAGCCCTTAGAAGAAATGCTACAAGACAAATTAAAAGTGCCAGAAAATGAGAATTCGAGGAACATTAATATTTCTCAGCTTTCTAAGGACTGGGAGGAGATTGATGCCTATAAACTTTTAAAGAAGGAAATTAATTTGGATTTGAAAACAAAATTTGGCTCAACTGCAGATGCACTTGTATCGGATGATGAAACAACTAGGCTTGTTACTTCATTAGAAGAGGAGTTTGATGAGGAATTGGACACTGATGATTCCAGAATTGAGGAAGAGGATAAAGATAGTTTTGATGAACCACCATTACTAACTTTTACAAATGGAGAAGATAGGAAAACACCAGGGAAAACAGAGAAATATTCAACAGGTGAGACTCTATATACTGAAGGAGATACTGATGAAATAGCTCAGCCCAGCACTGGTGAAAAGAATGACAAAAATATACTGAAAACCTTGGGAGATACCATTTTCTCTATTGTTAGTGGAGGCGAAGCAGAAAGAGATGCCACAAATTTGGATGATTTTGATTTAGATGAAGAAAAGTTAGAGGATAAGGGAAAATGGGAAGAAGATAACCCTGAAACAAATCATGACAAAAGCCTAGAAGAATTAGATGATGAGGACATTTATATAAAAAGTTCTACTCATGAAATTGGCCTTATGCATAATAATCCTGCTGAAATGAGAGAAGACACCTTAAAATCACCCCTTAATTACATGAAAGATGAGCTAAAAGAAATGATTACTCATCAGATTACAAAAGAGGGGGAGCTCCTTGAGGAAAAGTCTGGAGAAAAGGTTTTAGATGACAACTTTGAGAGTGATCTTATACACAAAACACTCTGGAAGAAAATGAAAGAGAAAAATACTGAACAGAAATCTGTAAGTATTAAATCATTGCTAGAAGATGAACAACAAAATGCATCCAAAGGAAATGTGGATATAATCAATATTTCAGAAAATGAACAAGAACAGGAAATGTTTCCAGTAAAGATGCAAGGAAAGGAATCCACCCAGCCAGCTGTGCTTAAAATTCAAAATCAAGTCAACATTTCTTCTGTAGATCAAACTGATTTACCACAAGAAAAGGTGGAGGAGAATCTGATGTTAGAAGAAAATTTACTGGGCCAGCAGGATAAAGATATGGAAACTGAAATTAGCAAGCAGCAGGATGAAAAGGTCAAACATTCTGAAAGAGAGATTCGAGATCAACTTTCCAAAGATGGAAGCAAAGAAATGGAGAACATACAAAATAAGGACAAACATATTCCTAAGGATGGAGAAATAAATGATTTCAAAGAAAATGTGGGCCAACAATCCCTTATCATGGAGACAACACAGTTGCAGACAGAAAAGGCAGAAGCAGAAGATGATGACTTCCACATAGCTGAAGACTTGTTAGAAGATGAAAATGCTCTAAGTGCTGCTGCTAGTGGCCAGAGCAATAGGATAAATGTTGATGTGCAAATGAGAGAAAAAGCTACTTCAGAAGTCCCAAATCTGATTTATGCCACAGAAGACACCAAAGAGAAAACAAGTATGATTTTGGAAGCCAAGGGAGTAGAGAGCAGCTTGCCAGGGTCAGAGACTATGCCCAAAGGGTTAATTGCAAAGATTGGAGAATCTATTAAAATAGCTGTAGGGCAGGAAGAGAAGGATTCCCTTGGGAAAGATGAAAAACCCATATCCTCTGCAGTTAGTGACCCCTTTGGCAAGGATGAAAATCAGGCTCAAGATTTAGACGAGGAACCTGATTATTTTGAAAAAGAAGATGGTCTGGAAAACAAAAAAGACTTCAGTTACACAGAAAGGTCCTGGCCAGATGATTTCTCCCAAGAAGACCTTGAATACTCACAAAATTTCATTGATATAGGAAGCCAAACAAATGAGCAGTCTGATTCTACAGAGCTTGAAGATAACCTGGGCTATAAAAAAACTATTAAGTTAGAATATAGTGACACAGTAAAGCAGCTGTCTATCATTAAGGGCTTTCTTGATGAAGAACAAGTAGAAAGATTAGAAAAGTACCTTGGGTCTGAGAATGTCCTGCACCTGGAATCCACATTCCATGACATGGAAAGTAAGCTTGCATTTGCTCAAAAGGAAAGCCTGCCATATAATATGGAAAAAGCACTGGACGATGTCTTTCACTCTTCGATGTCAAATATCCTTGAGATGGTTGAGAAGATGTTAGATTCAAAAGTGGCAGAAAACAAGGAGCTGGGCATGAAGGAGGTGGACACGTTTAATGAGGAGATTGCTCTGCTGAATGATATTCAGGACCTGATCTTTTTTGTCAGATACAAACACCCTTTGGTAGAAGAGAGTGTACCCCTAGCTGCTGCTGTGCCTCCAGAAGACAGTTCTAAGGTCCCTCTTGCAGGTAAAATACAAGTCTCTTGTCTTCCTGAGTTAGCCTGGTAGATAAAAGGATGGTCATGTCTTTTCTCAAATTCAGTGCAAGGCAGGCATATTTTTCTGTGCCAGTTATATGAGACCAGCCTGGTTGGCATAGGAGAGTATGACATTTCAGTATTCTAAGGCTAGCTGTCCATTCTCTCTTTTTAACCCAGAATTCTCTTTTATCTCAGCAGCAATTGAGTATTACTGTTGTTGTTCAAATATAAATTTTGTTGATAACTTTTATTTTTAGTCAGTCATCTCTAGATATACCATCTTCATTCTTCCAAATTGAATTCTTCATTGTGACAACAACAAAAGTTAAGCAAAGCAAATAAAAACAATGACCATTTCTGACAATATATACAACATTCTTCCCTAGTAGTCTTCCATCTTTCTGTCAAGAGGAGAGAAGCATATTTTATTCAGATTATTTTTTACTAATGATAATAACTAATTTTTGTATTGTACTTTACATTTTGGAAATCACATTGCTCACAATAAAAGTGTAGTACAGTTATCACTCTCATTTTACAGATATGGAAACTTACTCAGAGGTTAGAAACCAACAACTTCTTAGGCATTTCATCTTCCTGAGCTTCAGTTTCCTCATCTGTAAGATGAGGAGTGGACTAGATGCCCTTTGAAGAAACTTCATCTTTGAACCTTTTAAGATTTTTTTTGGGGGGGGAAAGGGGGAAGAAATAATCAAGATTAAGTGACTTGGCCAGGATCACACAGTCAGTGTTTACTGTCTGAAGCTGGATTTGAACCCAAATCCTCCTGACTCCAGGACTGGTGCTCCATCCACTGCACCATCTAGTTGTCCCAAACCTCTTAAGATTTTTGATCTGAAGTGGATTGCCTAAGGCCACAAGCTAATAAGTTTCAAACCAGAACTCAGACTTATTTCTATTGACTTGAAATTCGCTGTACATCTCCAGCATGGCATTACTGTTTTCAGTGGTAAAGATAATTAAGTTACTAAGGTATGGTAAATATCATATCCTCTAAAAAATACTATCAATAAGTAGTTAAATGCATTGGTTTGATTGAATTAGGCTTTTGGACATTGTTTATAAATGATAAGCATAGACAATGTCCTCATTAATTTAAATTGTTCTTAATCTACTAAGCTTTTAGGAGAGTGAAAAATTTTCTAAAAATGCTACTTGTAAGCATAGGAATGATTTTTTTATGCATTCTCTGAATGCCTAGGAGAATAAAGCAGAATAATGTGTCAAGGTTCCAGAGATCAAATTATATGCATATTCAAGGAGATATTGAGAAATTCCTGTGTTCAAATATAGGATTAAGTTCAGTCCTAACTTTTTCAGGAAGAAATTTATTCCATGAAATAACATAAGTAACAAATGAGCATATTTGTGAGTACAGTAGCATAACCACAAATATTTAATTTTAACAGGTAAGTAACAAAATTATGTAAATCTACAAGGTATTTGGAACCATATACTATGACTTATTATACAACAACATAAATATGGAAATTTTAGTATTTCCTGTAGACCCAAAAACAGAACCCAAAAGAGACCAGGGAAGAAAGTTTTCAGTGAATGAAGGAGATACCTTTGCACCAGAAGAAAACAAGAGGCCACCGGAGAGCATAGAAATAAAAGTTCATACAGTGGAAGTACCCGAGGAAGATTTGGACATCTCAGAAAAGGTTGATCTTTTGGATTCGGGAGAGATCAAAGATATCAGTGATTCACAGGATGATGGACTACTAGTCAAAGAGTCTTCACAAGACCAAAGTATTGGAGAAGATTTGGCTAGAGGTAAGGTTTGTTCATTTTTCTTTAAAAAATGCTATTCCATGTACATCACAGACAAGATTTTTTTGGTGAGTGTAGTAAAATGATTTTGTTGTCAAAGTAAGACAAAATTCAGTGAATATGTTGTACATTTTTTTAAGCTTGTTTTTAATTTTTTTTCCACCAATTTTTTTTTTTTTAGTTTTCAACACTTATTTTTATAAGATTTTGAATTCCAATTTTTTCCTCTTCCTCCCTGTTCTCTCCCTCCCCAATATGGCAAACAATCTGATATAGGTTATATATGTACAATCACATTAAACATTTCTACATTAATCATGTTGTGATAGAAAAATCAGAACAAAAGGGGAAAAACCACAAGAAAGAAAAAAACAAAAAAGTGAAAATAGTATGATTTGATATGCATTCAGACTCCATAGTTCTTTTTTCTGGATATGAATGGTATTTTCCATCATTAGTCTTTTGGAAATGTTTTGGATTCTTGTATTTCTGAAAAAGGGCTAGGTCTGTCATAACTGATTATTATACAATACTGCTATTCTCTTGTATATGTTTATAAAGAGTGTAAAAAACTATCATTCATGCCCCAATTTAAGACAATTTTATATTAAAAAAACTGAATTAAAATAGACATTGATTAAGATCTTAAGTTCTGAAATTAGAACTTGATTATTGGTTAACTTAGCTATAACCCATGAAACACATAAAAATATAAAATAACCATCTCTTCTGTGTGATCTTTTGCATTTGCAGTAAAGGTGGCAGAGTGATAAAAGAGAGCAGAGGTTGCAAAGAATTACTAGGTTTTTAAAAAATATCTATAAATATTTGTATTTGTGGGTTACTTGAAGTATGAGAGCCTTGTCCTATGACTGAGGAGACTTACTACTAGAGGTACTGGGTCATAATATTCTTCATATTTTCTCTCTAAATGAAAGCAGAAGACAAAAAACTGACATGAAATGGTTACAGATTTTACTTGGAGAGACAAATAGAGAAGTTGGAAGAATTACCTGCAAATTCCTGATGTTTTTTATACATTTTGTTTCTCAATGTTTGTGATACAAACATTTGTAAAAAGGTCATCATAAAGATAATTTCAGCTTATTGATTTTTAGACTATAAAAAAGGAGAAATTTTGGAAAGATTTCAATAAGGGCCTTCATATTAACTCAGTATGTGTGTAAATACTCTGTGACTTTAATGCAAATAGAAAATGTTGTAAAATATGGCTCAAGAATAAGAAGTGGAAGAAGTCATAGGCTTATATATTATATTCAAGCTCTTCACCTATGTATAATGAATATTTTCTTCAAGAAGAGAGTTGGGAGATACTGAATAGGGTGGTCACTGGATGTCATCACAACAAATTAAGTTGGAGATTCAGAAAGAAAATACATTAACAATTACCAATATGAAAGCCATTGGCTTTTTACACTAAAAAGAAACATCAATATCAGATTGATAAAAGGAGAAGATATAGCATATAATAAAAACATCTCTAATTTGATCTATTTAAAGAAGCTATTGATGCCATATAATGGAAAATAGATGAAAGAATACATATCAGCACAGATTTATTGTGATTTTCTCAAGGAATTTAACCACTGGAAATCGATAGACACAATGTGGAGAACAGAAGATACTAGAAATTGCCTTGTCAAATGGAGCAGTATAGCAGACAAGGATAACAGGTTCAGAATATAAAATTTGTTATAAAATGATAAGTAGGATAATGGTAGAAAATTATGATTATGGTACTGCCTTATTAAATAACAAGCAGTAAGAAGGAAAATAAATTTATTGAAAGCTTGGAGGGCATTAAAATTGAACTGGATTATTTCAAGAGTATTTAAGAATGAAACCTGAAGGACAAAAAAAAAATAGAAAAAGATCTTTCAAGATTGATATACTACAGGGATGGCTAGGTGGTATGATGGATAGAGCACTGGCTCGTTCTCAGAGTTCAAATCTGGCCTTGGACACTTGATTCTTACTAGCTTTATGATCCTGGGCAAGTCACTTAACATCCCCTCTTCTCCCCTTCCCCCCTTGCATCCCTAAAAAAAAAGAAGATTGATGTACAACAAATTCTTTTTGCCGTCAGGTATAGTGGACAGGTATAGATCTTATTTCAGCATCACTATCTCTGATAGTTTACATATGAAGTAGAAAATGGTACTTATAAAGATGGAGAGTGAACCTATGTTATTAGATTTAGTATATGCAAAGGAGGTCTATTCAGGAAGTGAAACAGTTTTGGAAAGGTAGGCAGGAGAAAGTGGGAGATTAATTTTCAAGATATCTGAAAGAGGGGAGAATATCAAAGGCTAGGAGGAAATTAACAGATGTTAAATACTGCCACAAACATGTAATGAAGAAAATATCAGTAGCTAACTACTTATATTCCTATAGATTTCCAATTTATTGTTATTGTTTCAAAAATTATCTTAATGAAAGTAATTTATATATCTCTTAAGGAGCTAGCTATGAAAAGTAGTTTTAAAATGCCATTCTGTAGCACAATATATTTTTACAGAAAAATATCCCCGGTTTGGAAAATTTTTGGTTTTTAGCTCTAATGAAAAAGGAGATTGCTTATAGATGAACAAGTGAAAGAATTAATGAACAAATGAATGAAAAAAAATTTACTAAATGCTTACTCTCTGACCAGAATGATTCCAAGTACTGGGGATATAAAGAGAAAAAGTAAGATAGGCACTCTTCTCAAGGGGCTCATGCTCTAATTTTTTGAGGGGGAAGACAGCACTTTAAAAAGTTGAGGTGCAGATCAGTGGAAAGGCATGGAAGTCGTAAGGGTGCAATGATTGGATGTATGACTAAGCCCAGGAATTTTCTGGCTGTATCAATAGATCAGATGTTGGTGTCCAGGGGTCTGAAGGCTATAGTGATGAGGCCCATTAAGCCCACAAGACCATAGGACAGATGGTAAGGTCTGGTGGTTTTTCATCTTAATGGAAGGATTATAGTTGGTGACTCCTTGTTCATCCAAGCCTCTTCCTGCCTAGCTTCGGGAAAAGTGGGATTCTAGGTAGCCTGGGAGTTGAAGGGAAAGTTAAATAGAAATCAAGGTTAGAAGAGTCAGGGCCTCCAGATACTGCTCTTGGGTAGGATATGGTGCTGATTGCATCAAGCTCCAAACCTCTGCAGAGCCTTCTGCATAAGAGCCATAATTACCCAAGAATTCAATCTATTTATTCAGAAAAACTAAGTGGCTGTTGGCTTGGTTGTGATAGGCAGTTGAAAGGATCACATTAATCATGATCCAAGAACATATTGGACCTAGAAAAATTGAATTGAATAGGGAAAGGTTTTTTCTTCCTTTTTTAAAAAATTATTTAATATTTTATTTCCCCCCAACTACATATAAAATGATATTTTACATTTGTTTTCAAAACTCTTAGTTCCAGATTTACCCTCTTCCTCCCCTCCCACTAAGAAAGCACATGTGAAGTTATGCAAAACATTTTCGTAAAATTCATATTGTAAAAGAAAACATAGATCTTCCCCCCCCACCATTAAAAAAACCCTCAAGAAAAATAAAGGTTAAAAAAATAAAGAATTGAATAGGAAGAATAGGCTTCATTGTATTTGGAAAATTGTGTGGTAGGGGCAGTTAGATGGTGCAGTGGATAGAGAGCACTGTCCTTTGAGTCAGGAGGTCCCTGAGTATGAATCTGGCCCCTCAAACACTTGACACTTAGTATGTGGCCCTGGCCAAGTCACTTAATCCTACTTGACTTACTGCTCTCCTCCACAAAAAAAAAGAAAAGAAAATTTTGCAGTGTTTTTAATGACGAAACTTTTCTCTGAAAGGCCCATTTTTAACAATATTCCCATTTTTTCTGATGATGTCATATGTCTTCAGGCCAAGGAAAGCCCTAGTCTTTAAAGAATTAAAGTTGAGATCACTCAGAGAATAATGAAGACATGCACAGTGGGTATGAGTTGGCTGTAACATATGAATACAAATTAAAGACTGCACCTGGAGAGGAGGCAGAGAATTATACTGAGATACACCACTAGAAGAGAGGAGACAAGTCATTCAAGTCAGGAGAGCAGAGATAATCATTCCACAGCCTATCTATGCAAAGCAAGAGCTCTAAAGGAAGATCTTCCCAGCCGATTGAATGAATATGGAGGATTTATTGGAAGACAAGAATAAGAATCGCAAGATTAAAAATAATAAGTAGCTAACATTTATATAGCAGCTTCTGGGTGCCAGGTACTATGTTCAGCACTCTGCAGAAATTAAATTCTTTGATTTTCACAACAGCCCTGGGAGAGAAGGTGCTTTTATTATTTCCATTTTACAGATGAGGAAAATGAGGCAAGCAGAAACTGAGCGACTTATCTAGCTAGGATCACACAATCTGAGGTCAGATTTGAACTTGGGTTTGCTTGATTCCAGACCCAGTGTTTCTGTTCACTGTGCCATCTAACACTATCTCATCTACATGCAGGTTAAGCATGTGATGAGTTGCAGTCTGCACAATTGGATAGGTAATGGATCCATCCAAGGATTGAACAATGATTCTGTTGCAGCAGAATCATTTATCTTACAAAAAAAGATTAATCAAAGAGTTCTTTTAAATAGCAGGCTTTTCTAACATAATAATACTATGCCTTTTTTTTTTTTTGATTCAACATATACAACACTTTTCTATCAAAAAGGATATGCTTCTGATGAAGATGATTGTTTGAAATTGCAGATTTATTGGGCAGGCCTCATTATTTCTTTTGCATAATCTCTATATATTTTACATAATTAATGCTTATGCATTTTGATCATTCCTAGGAAGAATATTTAAAAGAATGGATTTGTAGAGTGCTCTGCAAACCATAAGGTGCCTTAAAAATATTAGCTATTTTATCATCATAGTGTAATATAAGCATGGGAACAAAGTATTTGTATGAACAGAGACAAATTCTTATTGAGCAGTCCATGTTTTTAATAAATCTTTTATCAAATGAATAATTAATGTTGAATTCCCTCTAACTTCCAATTTAACTCTTCAGAGTGTTGGGAAGTTTGAAAAACTGAACGAGTATAAATTCACTTAAAAAAGTAGAAAATCCAAATTTCTCATCCCTTCACAAAAAATTCAAGCTTGTTTTACAGCTTTGTAATTTTTAATTTCTAACAAAAGGATCCTTTACAAAACAGTTCACTTTAAGGTTCATTTAAATAATGAAGTCTTCTACTGAATTTATTAAATAAATTTATATTTAAAAATTCAATTCACATGACAGTTTTTAGAAATTTAGTTGTGAAAAATGAGATTTAATAGAAAAAGAGAAATTACTGAGATAATCTAATCTGTTATTCTTTTTTTTTTGTTTTGTTTTGTTTTTAATAATGGCTTTTTTCCCCTGAGGCAATTGGGGTTAAGTGACTTGCCCAGGGTCACACAGCCAGGAAGTGTTAAGTGTGTGAAGATCAGGTTTGAACTCAGGGCTAGTGCTTTATCCACTACACCACCTAGCTGCCCCTATGTTATTCTTTTTAAAAATTGTAATTTTTGTGTATATGCTATGGTCCAAGATTGAAATGTATCAGTGTATAAGATAAACTTTAGGACTATCTCGGATATGTAGACATTTTTGAAAATTCATTTGAAATGGCTCATCTTACATATGTTAAGGGCTTCTTATGTACAAAGTACTTCTTTGGTACTAAAGATAATGAAAACAAAACTAAACAGTCTCTGTCTTCAGTAAACTTACATTCTGGGGGAGGGCGGTTGGAGGGAGATATATGATACATAAATAAATATACTACAAGGTAGGGAGTGATGGGGAAACAGTGTTGAGATAACTCAGATTCTGCTAGGAAGGTAAATTTTTCCTCATTCAAAGAAGAACACTTCTTCCTCCTTCCAGGGCAGGGATCAGGGAAGACTAAATAGAGCATGTGGCACTTGAGCTGAGAAAGATGAGGTATCTAAAAGTTGGAGATGAGTAGAGTTGCCAGCATGGAAGACTACCTGTGCAAATGCACAAAGGTTGGTGTTAGCATGTCAAGTCTGGGTAATAGCTAGTAGTCCAATTTGGCTAAAATAGACATTTGGTAAAGAAGTAATTTAATATTTCTGCTAAGGCAGATTGGAAATCCCTAAGTGTCAAGATAAGGATTTTGCATTTTATTCTAGAGTTAATTTAGGGATCAGTGAAGAAAGAAGTGTGAATGTGTGATATAACAGTATAGAGAATTCATTTCCTATCTAAGCATCTCAGAGCAGCAATCCCTAAAGGTGTTTGTGGGCCGGTAGATTTTGGATGGAAAAGATAAGCAATGAAGAGTAACTATTTCTCATTAAAGGAAGATTGACACAATTGGTTCTTGTCATTCACAGCAGTTAACATTTCATAAAGTTACTCTGAATACTAAATTAATGAATACTGAACCATTGCTCCTGGGGGATTCACAGAGTTAGATTTCAGCAAATCTATGGTCACAACATTTACCGTAGTACTTTCTGGAGTGGCCTCATGTACACATCAGGGAATTTCTCTATTGTTATTTGTTAACATTGAACTCACAGCCAACAACACTATTCTATGATTGAATGAAGCTTTCTAACACAGATTTTCCCTGGAAAGCACATTATGGCTTTCTTGTGCCTAAGAACACTAGACAGCACTTCAGCAGTGTGCTTGGAGATCATTATAAATAGCAAAGACCATGATTCCCCCCCCAAAAAAAAGTTCAAAAGTGGTGGGGGGGGGGAAGGTAGATCTCAAAAAGGACACTTGTTCACCAAAACAAAAAGGCAGAGTATATCCCCTTGTTCTATCTCAGCTGGAAATGCATACATCAAGAACTCAAATATTTTGCTGCTCTGTGCATGCCCATCAATCACTGCAAAAGCACCACCAGTGTTGATTTTGGGATAACAAACAAATTTTAGAAAATAGAATTCAAAAATATGGAATTCACAAATCATGAGAATTTACTCTAATTGTTATCTTTAACAATTGGAGACTTTTTCTTACCTCAAGCAATTTTTGAGGTGATTAGGTAGAGAAGGGAGAAGGGTACTGGATGCCATAATTGGATAACTCTGGAGGGTCAGTAGGGCAAAAGTTCTGCTTAGGGACTTGGAATTTAACCTAGGCCTTTAAGTGGTTTTTAACCTTTTGAATCCTTCACCAAGAATTTGGCCAGTTCTAGGTATTACAGAACCTCAGGGAACAAGAAAATAAATGAGAAGTAGTGGGACTGAGATTATTTATTAAGATCTCTAAGAAACAGCAAAACAAAACAGAACTGAACTTGAACAGTTTAATTTGT
Source organism: Myrmecobius fasciatus (assembly GCA_023553655.1). Taxonomy (NCBI): domain Eukaryota; kingdom Metazoa; phylum Chordata; class Mammalia; order Dasyuromorphia; family Myrmecobiidae; genus Myrmecobius; species Myrmecobius fasciatus. The sequence continues at coordinate 35,960 of JAJPUD010011817.1, forward strand.
CTCAGCAATTAAGAAATAAATAGAATTAGTTTCTTTTTCCTGTCCTCTCCGTCATTTCATGTTTTAAGAATCACTAGTATTTACAGAAAATCTATTTTTAAAAAATTTGCTTAAAAATATCACTTCCATTTTCAAATATATCCCTTCCCCTCCCCCTCTCCTCCCAGTGAGTACTGCCTTGTATAACAAATGAAAAAGAAAAAGGGAGGAAAAAAAAGCAGTTCAGTAAAACTGACACATGGACCAATTTTTGCTTTATACATAAAAGATCCATATTCATGGTCTCCCAGTTTTACAAAGAAGGGAGTAGTCAAATTCCATGTTCTAAAACACCATTACACTTTAATTTTCTTCCTTTAGGATCGATTTCAGCAGAAGATACTCCTTTGGATATAAAACAACATCCTTTAGAAATCATTTCCACAGAAGAAACTCCTTTAGATACAGAACAGCAAACTCTAGGAATAGGTTCCATAGAAGATACTCATTTGGATACAGAACAACTAGAAACAAATCCAGTGGTGCAACCAATTCTTGCAGCTATGAAGAGTGCAGGTCTTGTCGCAAAAGAAAACATGAAACAATATACTGAGATGGTAAGTGTGACATTAACTTTCCAAGTGGTTTATGAGGTATTGTAATTATTTAAGTGTATTTTGAGTATTTATGGTTTTCAGCAAGTGATTAGCTCAATAGATCTGAAAAAATTTTCATAATTTAAAGGAATTTTTAAAGACAGAACCTGAAATACTTTATAGATTTTGTGATGTTTTTGTTGTTTTTATTCAGAATTGACTTTTTAGGGGAAATATTGAGGCAAGTTATGGAAGGTGAAATAACTGAGGTTATTTTTAGGTCTCTGCTCCCTATGCTGGTATTTGCTGATATTAGTAATTTTTCTTTAATGTATACTTTAGGTCTGGGCAAATTTCCAGTAACGGGGTGTTGAGTTTTACTAATCCTTGTGCAAAGTGTACACAAGAGAAAGGTGTGCAAAATTCAGAATTGGGCTCCTTTGTTCAAAACATCCTCCCCTCTATATTTTCTTTCTCCCTTTCATTCAATTGATTTTCTCTTTTAAAAATACAAATTTCCTTAGAATAATTGAGCCCATGTTATTCACATTTTATTAGGAAATGCCCTAATCTGATCATTTCTTTTCTCACTGCTGAGTTTCCTAATGAAGAGGTAGTAACAGATTGATAATTGGCAAGAAATTTTGGAGTATTTTCTCAATGGATAGGCCAGTGGAATATAAACAGACTTCTAGAGGGCAGAGACTTTGCTTTGGTTTCTCTGAATCATGATCATCACGGAGGAGAGAGGAAGGTATTTATTATTTCATAATTGATTGTTGAATTGAATTTGATTGAGATGAATAGAGTGTAAGGGACTTTGGATTGGCCAGAAGTCAACACAAAGACATAAGGAACCTAGAGAGTCAAAGTGGAAAGAGGTTGCAATTGTCTATTTAGTGGTTGGGTAGCAGTTACTGTGCTCGACACGATGCAATGAGAATTGTCTCAGGATTCAGCAGATGATGAATTCAGATATTGTGTATAATGCTTTATAATACAAGTCACTTCCTATCACTTGACCTCAGTTTTCTCTTCTGGAGCATGAAGAAGTTGGACCAGATGACTGCTTGGATCCTCTCTAGCTCCAAATCTATAATCTTTTGAAAGTAGTTTCAGTGAAAAGCATTTCTCCTGCTTGGAAATGACCTTTTGAAACTGTTTCAGTGTTTTCTTCATAGAATCATTATGGTTTATAGATTTGTCACAGCAAGGGTCTTTAGAGAGAATGTTCATTTAGTTGAAGAGAGAAGGAAAGAGAGAAGCCAGTAGAGGGAAAATAGCTTGCTTAGGGCAGTCTGACTTCATGGCCAACACTTGGTACACTACATTCTCTTGTTGTCCTAATGATTAGGATCAGAGGGTCATAGATGATATATCTAGAGTGGGAAGGAACCTTAAAAGTCATCTAGCCCAACTTCTTAGTTCATAGATGAAATATAGGGAGGTTAGATGCTAGCCCAAGGTCACAAAAGTAATAATTTTAATAATATTAAAAAGAATAACCAATAATTATAGCAGCTAAAATTTAGTTAACATTTTTAAGGTTTGTAAAGCACTTCACATCAACTGATTATTTGACATTTTAAACTAAAAGTTACATAAGCATGTCAAATCAATATGTCCAAACCAGAATGCCTTATGTTTCCCCTCAAATGTGTTTCTATTCCAGACTTCTCTATTTCTGTGGAGGACACCATCATCCTTCTCAGTCATATAACTTCAGCTTCATTATTCACTTCTCTCACTGTTATACCTACTGCATATCTAAGCAGCTACAAAAGCTAGTTTCTTCCTCTTCAACATTTGTTGCATTTAGTCCCCTTTTGTCTATTCATCTCTTCATATAACCTAAGTTCAAACCTTTATCACATCTTCATATAGCTGCCCAAGTAATTTCCCTACTCTGAACTCCAGTGGTTCTCTCCTGATTGGATCTAAATTAGCCAGCCCTTCACAACTTGGTTCCAACCTATCTTTCCAGTCTTATTATACATTGTTTCCCTTCTTCTATTCTGCAGTTTAGATAAGCCCATCATCTTGCCATTTCTCACGTGATACTCCATCTCCTATCTATGTATCTTCACTGGCTGTCCCTTATGCATGGTAATGCTGTTGAGAGGGAGATGGGGAAAGAGAGAGAGAGAGAAGGGAGGGAAGTAAGGAGGAGGAAGGGGAGAGAAAAGAAAAAGAAAAGAGAAATAAGCATAGATAGACATGACTTAATTTTTATCCTTTTCTTAGATTCTTACTATTCATTTCTTTAATGATAAATGCTAGAAATTTCCTGGAAATTCAAGTCAAACTCCTTTACCTATACTTTATAGAACCCATTTTTTTTTTCCTATTTAAAAAAAAAGACACCATTTGACTTTTAATATCCCCTTCTTCATTTTCCATAATCTTTCAGATATCATTGGCAAAATCTTTGCCAAAACATTCACAGGTCCTTTCAGTACTCAAACATGCAGTTCATCTGGGTCTGGCAACTTGAATTTGTTAAGGACAGCTGGTTCCTTATGTATTTTCTATTCACCTTGGGTACTAACATTCTATTAACCACCTCTATCCTGTCATTTTTTAGTTCAAAGGCCATTTTTCTTGGCAGCACCGAAAATGGAACTAAGTAGCTGTCTTTTCTGTTATCAGTTGCACCAATCCCCCAAATGTACCATAAGCTCACTGCCCATTTCTTCTTTGGTCCTCCAGTATGGCTGAAAAGTCTATTGTGGGCCTTATTTTCTTTTACCAGCTTGGTAATATTCTAAACTTTAGCATTCCTGACACTATTAGTATTGTAGGACAATGAGATCTTATATTCAGTTGCTTTTAGCTGCCTTCATTCTACTATCTGTATTTTATCTTTTAAAGAATTGTGCTTGTTTCTGAGTTCCATGGACATCCACATCAGACTGTGTAGAAGCTCCTGTTTCCCTTCTACTTCTGAATTGTGTCCCTGACATTTTCAGAATTTCCTATTCATCTCAGGCTGACCTCTCAGAATTTTAGTCACTGGGATTTCACTCTTGGAATTTCATTAATAGTTTCTTCATTAAATTTTTTCTTCTATGATTTTGGGGAGTCTCAAATGTTATTTATTCCTTGTTGTAAATACTCTTTTGTTTCTAGTTTGGTGGCCTCTACATAGGCAGTATTATTTCTGTTAAAAAAGAAAAAGCCTTTTTATCTGATTGCAGATCCTAGGCAAATGTATTCTTATTAGCCTTTTTATTTTTATCTTTAAAGATTCCCCTCTATCTTCTGTCAGGAACTTGCTATGACTATATTTTAAAAATAGAGCAGAAATCCAGATTTCAGTGTTATATACATACCATCTTCTTAAGTAGCTGATCATTTCTCAGGTTTAAGGGAAGTGACTTTAAGTAGAAGAGGTGTGTAATTAAAATCAAAACTTTATAGATTTATGTTTTTTGCCTCTTTTATTTCTAATATTTGATTGTTTTCTCTCCCTTTAAATATATGTTCATCAATTTTTTTGCTTTTTTTTTTAGGATCTATTCTGCTTTTTAGTGGTTTTTTTTTTAGTTTTAAAAGTTTATGAAGGATTTGAATTTGGATAGGAAAAAAAAATTGGAGAGAGACATTAAAAACATTTGAGTTGGGAACAGTACAATAAGAAATCAGGAAAGGAGGATGACAAAGAAATCTTTGGGAATGATGAGAGGCTGCCTATAGGAATTAGATCATTATTCTAAAGGAGTAGTTTTTGGTTTCTTTCAATGGGAATTCTTTAATCCTTCTCTCCAAAAATGTTTGAGAAACCTTATCTCATTAAAGACTGTGATCTGAAAAATTCTTGCTTGTGGCAGTGGGTGGTCTTTCCCTATCGCTCTCCCTTTCTTTCTCTTTCCCCTTTTCTCCTCCCCCTTCCTCTTTCCCCCTAGGCAATAGATTTAGAGCAGAAAGGTACTTGAGTTCTTTCTAGCCCAAATCTTTCATAAGTTAGGAAACTAATGTTCAGAGAGATTTTACCTGCTATGGTCAGGACTAGAGGCAGGGTGACATAATGGAGAAAGCTGTCCTCAGGTTCTAGTCTGGCCTCTGATACATACTGCTTGTGTGACCACCTCTTAGTGTTCCAGGTAACCCTCTGAGACCCTTAACATTTTTGTGTCAGACTCCTTTGGCAGTTTATCCTTAGGGATTCCTTAGAATGTTTTTAAATGCACAGAACATGTGCATTTAAACTAACACTAATACTGACATACATTTGTTAGACTCCCCAGGCTAAAAACTCCTACCCTTAGCACAATGCTTTGCAAATAATAAATGCTTCGATGCTTTATTCATAGGATGCTGTACAGATGCATTTGTAGGAGTTTCCAATAGATCACTAAGAATAAATTGTCTACTCTATGCCAGGCACTGCCTTAAGCATTGAGGATACAAAGGTTTAAGAGGCAGTCCTCCTCCTCATGGTGCTCACAGACTAAGGAGACAGCATGAAAACATAAACGAGAAGTGTATTGGACAAATTGGCCATAGTAGAGAGAAGGCTTTAAGGGGGATTGGGAAAGCCTTCCTGAAGAAGGTGGGATTTTAGGGGGCACCTGAAGGAAGCCAAAAAGCTTCCAGGAAGAATACCCGGAGGCCATTGTCTCTGGTAGGACTAGACCTTGGAAGCTGGGGGACCTTAAGGTGTTTGAAGGCCTGAAGGATCAGAGGGGCTAAGCTTGAAGGTTTTGTTTAGACTGGATCTTAATAAAAATGTTCGAAGCATGTCAGGTACTAACCCAGACTCAAATCGGCCTTGTCCTCTGGGAGCTTCTAGAAGGGAAGGGGACGTTATGTCCAGATAATAGGTAGCAGTATTTTTGAAGGGAATCTAATAACTGGGAGAATAATTGAATAAAGCACTTATTAAACACTCGCTGTGTGCAAAGCCCTGGGGATACAAAAAGAAAAGTGAGAGTCTCTACCCCCTTGGAATTCACTTTCTAGTGGCAGGAACAACACTTATGGAAGGTTTCAGCTGAGAGTAATATGCCATGGTTCTTAGGATATAATAGGAAAGTGGATGGTAATTTATTTACTTTAGCATGGACAGTTCCGTGGCTCCAGGCTTGCCACTTTCTGATTGTAAGGTGGTGGTGGTGGGGGGAAAGTGACAAGAAGTCTCTAAAGCTTTGGAGCCAGTCCCTATTCTCCTGCCCCGCCCCCTAGACTCTAGCTCATTGATTGGCTCCTCAGCCCCTCCCTCAGACTCGTTTTGGTTTTCCTCTCTCTCTTTGCTTCTGGAAGTTTGGAGTGCTAAATCTCCCCCTCTTGCAATGGTCCCGTCCCGTATCCTTAGAGTGGCAGTTTTTTCTTTGTCCTCCCCCTCCCTTTGTCCTCCAGTTGGTTTCTTCTGCCGGGACCTTACCGGCCCCTCCCCTCTCGATCCTATTTCCTTAGAGTGTCGCGCTCTTTGCCTGGGACGCTCGGCTGGCGGCGCCAAGTGCTGACGCCATAGTGGGGAGGGGAGGGGCTAAGACCGGCTTGGGGTCAGGTCTGGTCCGGTTGACGTGTTATTGCTTGGGGGAGGGAAAGATAGGCGAGCGGAGGCAAAGTTCACTCTCCTGTTAACCCCGAGGAAACCGAGGCTAACCGGAGGAACTCGAGACGGTGTGACACAACCCCCAGAGGGTCTTTGCCGCCCAAGACTGAGGGAACTTACCGTGCTCCAGCCTCACCACGGCGGGGCGATGGATACGGGACCCACCCCGACCGGGCCCTCGGCAGGCGCCACCGGGGCCCCGGAGCTGCTGGGCCCCCTGTCGGTGTTGTATGCTGCCCTCCTGGCCAAGCTGCTGGAGGTGACCGTGGGGATCTGCTGGGGCGGGAGGAGGGGAAGGCTGGAAATGGGGGTGGGGTGCCAGGAGGAGCAGATGGGCAGGGGCAGGTGCCCGGAGATCCGGGAGGAGGGGCCCCTCCCCAGGGAAAGGTAACCACTCGTGGCCCCAGAGGCGGGCCCTTTGTGGTGATGGCCTCCGCCTCCGTGTGTGTGTGTGTGGGGGGGGTCATCTACAGGAGGGAGCATGCTGCTGTCATAAGTTTTTACGGTTTCTGTATCTGTATGTGGTGTCTGGAGAAAGAAGCATGCTGCTGTCACAAATTTGTGGTATTTGGAGGAAGGAGCATGCTGCTGTCAAAGTTTGTATGTGTTGTTTGTGTGTGTGTGTCTGGAGGAAGGAGTCTGCTGCTGTGTCACAAGTGTATGTGTGTTGCTTTCACAAGGAATGCTGTTGCAGAATGTGGATGAAAGTATTCTATCTTGATTCCAAGAGGAATGGATGGAATTCAGGAGTAGAGTTTTGAAGAAGAGAATGTAATTAAAATTGGGAAGACCTATCTGGAACCAGCCCTCAGGAGATCAGTAATGCAGAGAAGCTGCATGTATCTATCAGTTCCAAAAAGGAAATTTAAGTACTTTGTCAAACAAAATAACAAGGAAATTTTGGAGATTTTGTTTTGTTTTGTTTTTTGAAAGTTTTTTTGATATTGATAATTATTACTGATCTTTTGAGGCTCATCTACATCCACAAAAGTCATTTCATGTTGAATAAATCCATTTTATCCACTTCTTTATGTGGCCATGAAAATAGAGGTAAAAGATGATCCTAGAATTAGAGTGCTATTTTTAAAAAATCTTTTTTTTTCTATTTTATCTTAAAATAAGAAGTTTTAAGATGGCTGCAGAAATTTTCTTTTATCTTGAAGTCAGTGAGTTGTAAGGATAAGTTGGGAAATTTTCCATTGGCCTTTTATTTTCTGCATTTGCTGTGTAACATTAAAAAATTATGAAAGGGATGGGAAGAGATGTTAATGAAATAGTTTCCTTTTTCCTCAAACTAACAAAGTTCCTAGTACTTAAGGATTAAAAGTTTTCTCCTCACTTCCCTCTTCTCTTTAAAGGTGATAAAATAAAACTAAATCACAAAATGAGTATCAGAAAAAATGCTGTGGTCCAGATCAAATCAAAACCTATGAGACTTGAAAACCAAAAATTACCATCTGTGTTGTGTTTTACTTGTATTTATTTTGTTCAGCTTTTCCTAATTATTAATCTGACATGGAGTACATTCAGGAGCTGACCCAAGAACCGGATACCTCTGACTGAGACAACTCTACTTTTAGTTCATTAAATCTCTTAAGAAGGGCTTAATATTTTAGGATTTGTTTTTGTTGTTGTTTTTTGGCATGCTGTTTTTTCACTACACAGCACATCACAGGCAGAGAGCTTTTTTATAGTATCAGTTCTCAAACTCGGTTTCATGATCCCTTTATACTCTTAAAAATTGAGGAACCCCCTATCTGCAAAAATCATTTGTTTATGTTGGTTATATCTATCTCTGTCTACTGTGCATATATGATATTATGAATTTAAAAGACTTTATTGTGAAAATAGTTTTAACCTCATGTACTCCCAAAAAAGTCTTGGAGACAGCTATTTTATAGAAATTGAGAGCCATAAGGGACAATAGAGGTCATCTGATTTAATCTTATTTTTACAAATAAAGAAACCAGGGGCCCAGAAAGAGTGTACTTGATCAGTGTTGGAGCTTGGATGAAAACCTAGATATATCTGAGTTGCTCTTTCAGTGTAATAAACACACCATGAAAACGTTTGTAGCTTTTTAGTGACTTAAAGAGTTTAATAGAATTCCTATTTTTTCCTTCCTCTTTACCCTCTCCCTTTCCAGTTCTCTCCCAAAAGGAAATAACACTATTTTGAATTAAGTTTGGAAAACCTGATCCAAAGTTAATTTTTGTAAAGGTGAGAAAGGTTCTTTAGTGTCTTTGTGTTTTTAGGTAGTTCACTTTATGTGCTTGAGACTATAAAGATCTCAAAGGGGGAGATGATTTATGTTTAATACTAACTATACATAATAGCTAAAAAAAAGGGATAACTGAAAGTTATACTTTGGTTATTTGCTGTGACAACTGATATAACATTATTCTGCTTTTTCATGTTGCATAAAAGTTTCTATTTTTCTTAGAGTTTTTTGAGCTCTTGTTTTGAAACTGGGGTTAATGGGTGTTAAAGTTAGCCGAAGATATGTGAACTAGGATTTTAGCTTCAGGTAAGAAATGGAACTTTTATTTTATTCATTTATTTGAATCTTTGGATAGTTTATTAACTTTGAAAACTTTAAATGAGCAAGTGAAATTCATATTTGAAAAATAATTATCAACATGTAGAAAAAACTAACTCCTTGCCCCTTTGTGATCTTTGTTCATTCATATATGTATTGTCACAGTTTTTTATATAAATTCATTGTACATTGATTTTCTAATTCCAATTTCTTCAGGTTTATTTCACATAGGTCTTTCTGCAATTTTTTCTATTTGTTGTATTTCACTTTTTAAATTACATTGCTGAGAGGCAATGTCTTTTAATGGGTATGGTGCTGACCTGAGTCAGGAAGGCCTATCTTCAAATCCTTTCTCTGGTTTAGACTAGCTGTTGGCATCCTAAGCAAATTAGTTAACTTGTCTGTCCCAGCAAGCTTTTAAAGTTGCAAAATGTCAAGAAAGATAGCACACTATGTTAAGGAGAAGTTCCTAACTAGGAAATAAAACAAAATTACATTGAGACAATACACAGTTCTCTTTCATATACTGTACCATGTATACCAATCAATATTAATTGGAATATTAATCATCCATTTGATATATTTGTGTAGATCATAACCATGCTTGGAATGCATTTGCTGTCCTTTCAATTTAGCTTGTAAAAATCCTTTTCTTCTTTCAAAGCCCTTCTCTGGTGCCAGTTTCTCCCTTCTTGAACTTTTCTCTCAGCTGCAAGTGATTTACACTTCTTCACTCTTCCCATTGCATCTTGTTTATATCTCTGTAATTATTTCATTCTGCTTTTTGGATGTTTGTATATGTCTTAATCCTCTATTAGATGAAACTCATGGTGGTCAGAGCCTCTTTCATTTTTGTATTGTAAGAATCTACCACAGTGTCACTTACATAAGATAAACTTGAGTTTGGAAAATATATTTGCCACAATCACTCCCATTCTCCTATTCCCCACATAAATGTCGTATAGACTACTTTTACTATAGGTGCCATTGTTAGAAACTTGATACATTTATAGAATCTGGATATAAATATATAGAAAAGGAAGAATCTGTGAAAGTTTGGAATGTTGAAATTTCTATTTCATGTATTCATTTTATTTCAATTTAGCCCAACTAAAATGAAGTAATGAGATCTGCCCCCATCTCTTTATTTTCAGCTTTAATATTAATAACAGTATGGAATTTTAGCTTTTTAGAACATATCTCCCTGAACTTTGAAGACTATTCTGATTAATGAAATTATTGATTTTCTTTGTAGTCCTTTCATGTTTTCTATTGGGGCTAATGAGATATATGTATGGTATTTGCTCATCTTTTCATTTTTGAAGTCTTGTTTGCTCCCTAGTTGTTGAATGAAGATGTTGAATCATTCAGCATATATTAATTTCGTCCAAATTTTAATGTTAACTTTATATAGCAAGTTTCACATAATAGATTTGCAGTTTTGTGTGCACACTTATTTATTATAGTGTTATGGAAATGCTTGTTTTACTCCATAAATTGAAAATAAAATAAATAAATGTGAACAAAACATGTTGTGATAACTATACTGTTAATGAATTTTTCTAACATATTTCCCTTTGCAAGCTATCCCATCTCCTGTATCTCTTTCTGATTGAAATATACTGCTTATTTTTCAAGCTTTGCCTTCTCCATATAACCTTTCTTGCCTTCTCACTATCCAAATGGACGGGATTTTCTCTGAAATGGAATACCATTTTTTGCTGTTCTCATGTTAAAATTTGTATCCTATCTCTGTGTTTATATGTAAGTTTCTTGAGGGCAATGACTGTCATTGAGCATATATTTATTGAGCATTTTCTTTTCCCCATTATATAAGGAGGGATACTAGGAGAAATTCTGATGATTTAAAGAACAAAACATAACAATTAAACATGTGTTTTTTAAAAGGTGGCATTATATGCACTTTATTTTTTGAAGGGTATACAAAAAATTTGAAGGGTAGGATTCATGCTTTCAAGAAACTTTTAGTCTAGTTAAGATAATACTAAAAGGCACCAACAATTTAATGTAAGTAGTCTAGACAACAAATGCTCCAGAAATGCAGAGGAAGGAATGTTCTCTACTGATCTCTAACAATCTTCATGCTTATAAGATGATGTCAGCACAGGCAAGTAGGTATTCCTAGGTTTGGGATGGTACCTCAGAGGCAATGAAATAGCATAATCGAAGGGAAGTTGAAATTTGAATGACCCTCGGGAAATTTAAATAAGAGTTTGAAAAGGAATGGAAATTTTAATTTAATTTAATTATATAGTTTATATTTAATGTATATTAAATTAAATTTATATAAATTAAATATAATATGTTAATATACATTAACTAAAATATATACATAAAATATAATTTAATTAATAGGAGACTTGCTATCTCCTATTTTTAGACAGCAAGTCATTTTTGACTTGACACAGTCCTCATTTTGGAGAGATGAGATTATAAATGTAAGCTCTTTTTAGAATGTGAAGAGTTTGAATGCCAGGTCCATCAAAGAATTTGAACTTCATTTTGCAAGTATTGGAGGCTATTGAGATTTTGAGGAGGGAATGATAAAATGATAGAAATGTGATTTAGTATTATTGTGATTCATTGTGAATATGTCATGAGAAATTTTTCTTGTTTGTTCACAATTTCCAACATTGATATTTCAGTTAGTTGCTACGTTGCCTGAGGATATTCGACCTGGTCCTGATTTTCATGGAATGCCCTGGGAGCCTATAATTATTACAGCCTTATTGGGAATTGCTTCATTTGCCATTTTCTTCTGGAGAACTTTCCTTTCAGTGAGTATATTAAATTTATTTAAAAAAAAAAAAGAAAAGAAAAAAAAGAAAGAAAAAAATTTATTTTTAGGTGAAATTTGTATAAAATATTAATATTTTATTATATTTAATACTCTACTAGCAGCAAGGTATACTTCTATATTCTTTCTTCATTTTGTTGAAGGATGTACGCAAATTATTTGAAACACAAGCTATACCTTTACAATGATATTTAATTTTGTTGTAACAATCTTTAGGGGGAATATAAGTGGGAAAAAAAATCACTCAATGACTATTTCAAATGAAATACTTAATATCCATCTAAATATGATATATGAATTTTGGTGGTAATTAAAATCAGTTCTATCTTTTGGATGAAATTTAAGCATCTTTCAATTAGTACTTGACAAATGATCTGTATTGCTAGTGATAAGTTCCTACACTTTAGGTTCTTGTCCTTTCCAGACAGGTGATGAGTTCAACTTTAGAGAACACGGAAAATTTCACTTCAAATAAAAGTTTTGTGACATTTTTGGTTATCACTTCACTGACATTAAGTATAAGGATTTGCTCTGTTTCAGGATCCATGCTAAGCATTGGGAATATAGAGACTAGAGGAATGTAACAGTCTTACCTGTTAAGGAGTTTAACTGTCTACAAGAGTACACATGTAGATACATAATTATATGTAGAAGAAATATAAAGTAGTGGTTGTTTTTTTTGGGGGGGCAGTATTAGCAGGCTTTAACTTTTTTAGACAATTCAGAAAAAGCTTTCAGTTCATATATATATAAATGTTTTACAAATTGATATTTTTACATCTGTACAGCAAATTAACTAGTATCTCTGAATTTGCCTGTAATGTTTGTAACTGAGATTCTCTTTCTCACATAAAATAGAAAAGTACTGTAGAAATTCTTATAGTCCTAATTCTCATGGATCTGGGATTTCATTGGCTTATGATCTCCCATGTGGCATCTCCTTGGATCAGAGGTCCTTAATCATTTAGTGTGATGGGTCCCTCTGGCAGTCTGGTAAAGCCCATGGGCCCCTTCCCAGAATCTTATTTTTAAATGCACAAACAAAATAAAATTACAAAGGAAACCAATACTATGGAAATGCTACTGATCAAAATGTTTTTTAAAAAGAAAAAACCCAGGTTCATACTCCCAGGTTAAGAACCCTTGCCTTAAATCAATGAAATTTGTCACTTGTTTTGCAATTTACAATGTCCTGGGACACTAGTAGAATGGCATGTGACTTTAATTCCACAGGCAGGATATGTATGGGGGGATTTGAACCTAAGCTTTTCCTGGTTCTGGGGCTTGCTTTCCCCTGTGCCACCCTGTGCTACCTGATATTGTACCATCTATATTTAATACCTCACACTTCTGATTCTCAAAGAGTAAGCTAGTCTACATAAATCAAATTTTTCAATTAGAAAAGTGATACCTTTAAATGACAGACAGTTTCTAAAATTTCAGCAATTTTGGATAAATATCTTTGGATGAAAATCTAAGCAGAGGAAGATCTGTCTTTGGCATCCCAAATTGGAACCATGAAAGCATTTGTCTCATTAGAACAATCTTATAAATGATGGGTCATTTGTGTAGCACTATTTATGTGACTAGGAGAGGCAGTCTATTGTAGTTTGAATAGAGATCTTGCTTTGGGGCCAAGAAAACCTTTGTCCAAGACCTGTTTTTCACATATATTGCAGTACTTTGTGATTTGAATACTTTCACTTCTCAGTAACTCAGGCAACTGTCTTAAGAGTATAAGATGCATGCAAAACAGATGTTGCTCTTAGTTGTGAGAGGGAATTTTATAATTAGGACTTATCACAATGAAATTACAGGTCCTGTTTAAAAAGAAATGAATGTCTCTTGTGGGTTATATTTATATCACATCTCTTAGGATGGTTTGGAAACAGTTATTGGAAATAGTCAATATTTAATAAATACTTGTTGAATTGAATTTCAGTGAATGGAATATAAACTCTCCATTTTTGCTTATGTTGTCTTTAGGTGTTGGAGAGGTCTCTTTTTAGTACTGCTTGTCTCTAATACTAAATCTCCCTAGAATGGAGGGTATTTTAAAAATTTTTGTTTCTGCTTTTTCTAGTTTTTATATTTTATCCCTCATTATTTGCTCTTATTCTTTGTCCCTGTCAGAATGATGGTATCTAGCAGTCTTTTCACTTCCTCATTTTCATTTTGCTTATTCTGGTTTGAAGTGGAATGAAAAATGAATTCATCAAATTTGTTAGAATTATGTGTAAAGTGTGCCTTAAGAGTGTATAGACCTCTATCCTAAAAACAAATTTCATGATTTGGGATATTGAAGATCCTTCTCCTTTTCTTATTTATCCTTATTTCATGGTACTTAGCTATGTTGGGTTTCAGGATAAGTGATCATTAAAATGAAGCATAAATTGCCACTTTCCAGAATAGGAAATATAGGTTGTAGAAGCCCACACATGGAACCTCAGAAAACAGCTAGTCTAACTCATACATAAATAAGAATTCTTTCTACACAACATATGATAAGTGGTTATTCAGTTTTTCTTGAACCTACTACTTCTTAGATGGCCTTGCATATTTCTACTTATTAGGAAATTCTGTTACCTCAAGTTTAAATTTGTCTTTCTGCAAATTATGTGTACATATTTTTTTTTGTATTTTTTTAAATTTTATTTTATTTGTATAACATATGTGTGGGTAATTCTTCAACAATAACCCTTACATAGCTTTCCGTTACAAATTTTTCCCCCAACTTCCCCACCCCTCCCCTAGATGGCAGGATATCCACTACATGTTAATTATGTTAAAATATTGGCAAATCGAATATATGTATATTATGTGTACATATTTAATAGTTACATAAGCAGACTATTAGCCTGTCTCTAAAATAGGGGCATCAACCTAGAGGCTTTTAATTTAGAAATCCTCTAAATATGTTTGTGTAGTTTCATTTAATATAATAGTAATATCAATTATTTAAAAGTAACAATTATATCTAATTGTGTTACCTATCGGGTGCCATAAAGTTTATAAAAAACCTTGACATATTCTTCTCTGTCTATTCTAGGTAAAAAGCAGAGTTTATCAAGGTAACAATTTTGGTTTGTATGTTACATATTCACCCAAGTGCAATATTTGGTATAGTTTACATATCTTTTATATGTAGATACCATGATTTCTAACAAATACATTGATTTCTAAAATGTTAATGATGGTGTTTTAAATTTGACTTAGGGAAAGTCAGATACAAATACCCAATGATCTTATTGATGCTCTAAGATACAGAGATTATTTGGTCAGACAGAGAGAATATTAAAAAATTCTTGTTTGCCCTGAATAGCATGATGAATAGTTTGTGGATCCACAAACAGTTTTTCTACTGCTTGTATTAGGCCTGTTTTAACCAAGCTTATGAATTATTTTGCGTGTGAAAATTATAAAATCATGCATTGTTTTAAGTAATGCTTTTGTTTTTACATCATATTTATTTCCAGGGACATCCCTCTCCACTTTCCCTAGACAACAAACTGTCTCATAACAAAGATTTTTTTTAAAGTAATTGTAGACACATAAATTTTGTTTGACAACATATGCAACGTACATACCTATAGTGCCCCCTTTCTGTAACGAAAGGAAGTGCATTTTCTCAACTTTCTCTGAGAGCCAAGTTTAATAAATCAGTTGCTAAGCATTTATTAAGTGCCTGCTATGTATAAGGCAACTGTGATAAGCACTTAGTTGGTTAAGAACAACAACAAAAAAGGTAAATACATTCCCTGTCCCATGAGATTTAAGGAATTATATAGCAGAGAATAAAGTATAAGAAAATTGGAAAGATAGAAGTGGGGGCTAGGTTTTAAATCCAGATAGGATTTTTTTTTTTTTTTGCTTTTTGCTGAGGCAATTGGGATTAAGTGGCTTGCCTAGGGTCACACAACTAGGAAGTGTTAAGTGTCTGAAACCAGATTTGAACTCATTTCCTCCTGACTTCAGGGCTGGTGCTCGCTCTACTGCACTACCTAGCTGCCCCCCATCCACATAGGATTTTGTATTTGATCTATATAGTTTATTGAGTAAGGGTAGTAGTAGTGGAGGGTTGTATATGACAATGATTGAATTTATACTCTAGGAAAATCACTTTGGTAGTTAAATAGAGGATGAATTGGAGTGGGGAGAGATTTGAGGCAGGCTTACCAATTAGCAGATCATTATAATTACACAATGGGTGGTTTCATTTTTATTGTTTTTTTTCTTTACATTATTGTTAATCATAAGTAGTTTTCTTGGGTTTGCTTACTTTATGTAAAACTTCCCATGTTTCTCTGAATTCTTCATATTCATTTTATGGTATGATAATATTGTTATATTCATGTAACACATTTGGTTTAAAATAATTTCTCATTTTTAGATACCAAGTTTTGTGCTATAATGGATACTTTGCTATATATGGGACCATGGTTTTTTAAGTAAGTTTTTTATTTTTCCAAATACATGTGAAGATGGTTTTCAACAGTCCTTTGCAAAACCTTATGTTCCAAATGTTTTCTCCCTCCCTTCCCTACCCCCCCTTAGACAACAAACAATCCCATATAGGTTAAACATATGCAATTATTCCAAACATATTTCCAAATTCTTCATGATGCACAAGAAAAATCAGATCAAAGGGGAAAAAAACATGAGAAAGGAAAAATAAGTACCATGCTTTGATCCACATTTAGTCTCCATAGTTTTCTGGATGTAGATGGGTCTTTTCATCCCAAGTCTATTGGTATTGTCTAGAGCCAAGTCCATCACATGGGTCATCACATAATCTTTTTGCTGTATACAACATTCTTTTAGTTCTACTTGTTTTACTTAGCATCAGTTCATGTAAATCTTTCTAGGCTTTTCTGAAATCAGCCTGCTCATCATTTCTTAGAGAATAATAATATTCCATTTTGTTCACATACCATAACTTATTCAGCCATATTGTGTTTGCATTAATTTGCTACATATTTTGTATACCAGAGATTTTTAATACATGGATTTTTAATTTTCAATTTTTTGTAATGTGATCTCTGTCCTTGGTTAGTTTAAGAAATATCTCCTATATATAGTCATTATATATATATATATATATATATATATATATATATATATAT